>SNQN01000878.1:34804-117307 GCA_008642245.1 Bassia scoparia | reverse complement strand
TGATCGAGGGATGATAAATCTAGCGCAGCGTATAAGTATAGCCGGGCACTGTTTGACACTGTTTGGCACTGTTCACTTGTAAAAAAAAAAATTATTCAATCCTAAATATGTCTGGAAATATATAAACATTGTCTTACGAGTTTGTAACATTGTCCAACTATATACCAAACATTGTCTCAACGTAAGCTAACATTGTCCGACAAATTAAAATTCAATCACGTGACCCCGTTTTCCTCTACCCTCCCGTTATGCTCTTTTTCCTTTTCTTACTTTTTGCCTTTTTTTATTTTTTTAACACTTCCTCATAGCGCTATATCAATAGCAGCTATGAGGCAACACTTCCTCGTGATTGATCCATTGTGCAAAATTGGAACCAAGAATCATCGATTATTGAGCCTATCAGTCCCTTGTGAAGGGTGCAACACTTGTTTAGTAGCTTCCATTATTTCAACTATATGACTGATTGACCAAAACTCTCTAAGATTTGAATATTTTTTAAAGAACCAATTACACTATCTTTGTAATGTATACTTATAGAATTCTTCTAATGAATGCATGGTTAAATTCTTACTCGTAAATTATACAATCGAAAAGTGGACCACGGCGCGCTTGAGCGCGCCGGGCACACTAGTATATATAATATATATATATATATATAATATATATATATATTATATAATATTATATATATAATAATATATATATATATATATATATATATAATAATATATATATATATATATATATATATTATATTATATATATATATTTTATCTCAAAACCACTTTAGTATGTCATCGTTGTCATGTAGAGACTTTATTTAGACAACTATAAATTTCTTATGTTACGTTGTAGGTTTCTCCGTGCATTTTCGCACGGGCACATTCTAGTAATAAAAATGCACATTCTTTGATTCCTAGTGTATATAAAATCTTCTTTTTAATTCAAAGAATCTTCCTCTATGTACTCAGGAAGCATTGAATACCATCTGACCATAAATAACATTTTATATCTTCTTCTATATAGTAGTCTATACATTCTATAACTATAATCAATAACTGTAAACTTGAATTCCTTGTTCTTACCTTTTTTTAATTACATTTATTAACGCAATGCTATGTATGATTTAGTTTGATATGGAATATAATATTGGTAAAGAAAACAAAGGGATGAGATAAAACAAGCAACTATGTTTTTCAATATGCGAAGTACGATTTAAGGAAATGAAAGAAAGCGAAAGTAAATAAATTTATTTGACAGCTTTTGATTTTTCTGTATCCTTTCATTCCTTCTCAAACCAAACATGATAAACAGAAAAAATGTTTTTTTCCCTCAAGTCTGGGTTGTAGTAATTAATTGTAATTGTTGTGCCGCCAGTAGTTGCGGTTGTGGTTGTTGTTTAGCTGGTGTTATTTTGCCTCCTTGTGGCTTTGTCTCCTCATCATGYTGTTGCTGTTATTATGGAAGTTGCTTCTGCAGCCTATTTTTTTTACTGCTGCTCTGTCCACTTAAGTTTGTTATTGTGTTCCAGCTTTGTGGCTCATTATTGGCTCTACTCTATCTTTGCTTTTGTTTCGTGTTCTCGTTCGATCTCTTTACCCAAGTCAGTATCGGAATTCATGTGAGGTATATCTTGAACCCGACCATTACATTAGCCTAATTATATCTCTAAGCTTTAAATAATTTCATGAGTAACTAACTGTGATTCAAATTTCTGAAATCTAGTTTAATTGTTTAAGGAAGTTCTATAACTTCCGTTTACTAATTGGAGCATGTACAACTACACTCATTTACTATTCGGTTTTCGGTTTATTATGCTATTCAATTGTTTTAAACTATGATATAAAAATTACTATAACCTTGTGCCTCTTTTGGGGTTTTGTTTCACGCAAGGCTCGAAAATTAAGAAAGCACRAGCAAAGAGTAGAAAATCTTCATCACCTACTGCAGGGAAAGTTAACTTTATAGAGAAAATTGTATGAGGAAATGTTGAATGAAGAGTTGAAATGAGGATTCTATGCCTTTGATTTAGGGCCCTTTCTTATGTTTTCAGGTTTTTGCTCTTGTTATTAAATAATACCCAAATATTGGGTTGATTAGTTTGATGTTATTTTTAATTATTTACAATGTATAGTTCCATAAAACAATGTATTATATATTTTTATAATTAAATATAAATTTGAATTTTATAATTGTCAATTTAATAATAATTATAGTATTTTTTTTTTTATTTGGGCTCCTTTTATTATTTACAATGTGTACAATTATATGTGAATTCTTGGTTAGCCAATAAAAAAGCCAAAAAAAACCATTACATGTAACCATCATATGTTGTGACGGTTTGATATAAGGTTCTTTAGGTAACCATCAAAACTAAAAAGTCAATGTGATTAAGGGTATATATGTAACCAACATTTAAGAAAGTGGTTACCAATAACATGTTATTTGTAACCATCATTTTGTTGGTTACTAATAAATTGACTTTAGGTAACTGTCACAGAGGTAACCATCGATGTTGGTTACCTAAAGCCCAAAAATGATGGTTACCTAAGGTAATTTTTCTACTAGTGCGGATCACCAAAACAATTGCACCTCCACGTTGTTGCCCGCCTTTCACTATTCTTCCTATACGAACCCTGACAACGAGCCACTCCAAACCCAACACTCTTGGCACACCTCTTATACATCTTCTCCAATTCTAACATTGACCCAAATATCATTCCAACTTCAGGCACTTTGATTTCGGTACAATCGTTCGATCACTAGCAATGTTACCTTCATTTTCCTTATTGTTTTGATTCTGACCCTTTTGTATTAACCTTGGACTACGCCTAGGAGWGGGATTCATTATACCAGTCACTTCGCCATCAACAACAACTTCCCTTTCACCTCCTACCCTTTCAGGACTGGGAGCTCTTCCCAAATTAACTACACCCCAAGGATAAACGACCAGAATCTTTGGTGTTCTTTATTGTAAACATATCATCAGACTCATAGAGATACCTACTTATTCAACAATTCTAACTTGCATACAAGATCAACGAGGAACCCAAATAACAAATACGGTTTACTAGTAAGCAAAATCCAAATTTTGGATTTGGCAACGAATCAATTCCACATTACCTAACTAGCGAATTAAACCATGCACTGGAACAATCAATTACACTGCACAATTAACACACTTAAACTCAGGTATCGATCACCGGCGTTATTACAATAAATAGTTGCTATCCACAAGGATTAGTGCAACAAATATGAACTATCAAGCATCAATAATACAATTATACCTAGTTTCAACAATTATTGCAAAATTAAACTTCGTTCAAGTCAACAAAATTTTACATGAAACACCAATAACTTTCTGTCAGACAAAAAACGAAAACAATAAACAAAGCTTAGGTACAATTTTCAGGGTCAAATATTCACCAATTCAACCTCTTTGAATTTCCATCAAACACCCGGTGCAGAGAGTTTCCGATCGGAAATCGACGTTTCTTGAACCACTACTACGACCACCCCAGCTAACACTCCAGCTCAAGTATTAAATGATAGATGATAGAGGGGAAATTCTTTTTAATGTATTCACTAACCATGGTTCAACACACACGGTCAACTATAACACCTTAACAGAATTGACTAACTGCCGTAAGAAGACATTTGGTTAGTATGTCACGTGGGACTTCAATAGAAGTTATAGGAAATTACCAATGGTGCCACGGGATGTCTTTATAAATCAATCCACGAGCTGTACCAGAAATTCCCCAATTTTTTGTGCAAGTAAATAAAATTTTTAACTAATACCAAAATATTTTTAAGTGATTTTGGACAGGAATTAAGTGGGCAATTTTCCAAAAATTAATTAAATATCCATCCCAGTGATCCCACGTAGACGAAACGATAGGAAAGGCTTTTTTTGGAAAACGATAGTAAACGAATACGTATGAATAAAATTCACAAAACGCTTTCTTTAAGAAAAAACTTGCTGAGTGCAAATTGAAGGGAGAGAAAGATAGTATAGCAGTATAGCACTGTTTTTGAAGTTTCGGCGGGACTAACAAACATGGTGAGTACTCTTCTTTCCAAACCAAAATCAAGTTACAATTCAGATGCTACATTCAWTTTAATTCAAATTTCTTGAAATTAAAGTTGATTCTATTTTCTATATTTCTGATTGATTTCACCACAGGGTGATTCTGAAGAACTTGAGCCTTTGTTCGATTATAGTCGTGTTCAACCTCATAATATCGTCGACCTCGAAGGTTTTTCCCTCTTACTCTTATTTCAATTTTTTGTGTTATTTTTTTAATTTACATTAGAATATACTATGAGTTTATTTGTTGAATTTGTTATTGAACAGATGATTCTGATTCTTCCCCTCCCAAATCGCCAAAACGCAGAAAGATTGCAAAAACTGGGGTATTAATTTCCTGTTTTTTTTAATGTTTTTTTTGCACTGAGTTTGAATCAAGCTGTAATTACTGTTTTTGTGTGTATCATATTAAGTTAAGCAATTTGAATTCTGAATTTTATTAAATTTCTGATTTAATTGGGTGGGAATTATAGAATAATAGCAAGGAAGAGGGCACTAACGAAAAAGGAAAATCAGTTGTAGAGATTGATTGTGAGGAGGAAGAGGAGAAGGAAAATTGGTTGCCGCCACCTCCAAAGAATGTAGGAGCTTCCTCAAAGATATTTGAAGATTCCACCATTAGAGAATTAAGGTCAGTTTTGTTGGTTTTAATAGCTTTAATTTTAATTGAGTTTCATTTTGCATATTAACTAAATTGAAACTATTGATCCGAGGAATTGATTTCACAATAAGTTCATCATTAGTTGTTGTACACAATATATGATAATTAGGTATATGAAAAGGGGCATTGAATGTTTATTGCGGGAAAGTACGAAGATTGAGTAGAAAGGTTTAGTGTTAGTAGAAAGGTATAACATTTGTTTTTTCGGGGAAAAAAAAAACCAAGGATGTGAAGTTGGCTACTTGCATTTAAAATCTTCTTACATCAATCCTCCAATGGCCCTATCTCACATTCTCATTGGTGGATTTGTTGGAGACTAAATATGCATTTGCCAAGTTAGCTTAAGACGCGTGAACTTTAGTTGGTCAACTGTGTGRGGATGGTTTTGAATGTTTATACTAGATAAGCCCCGAGCAAATGCTTGGTTTGTAAATGAATTATGAATTACTTTTATATAAATCGAAACTTTGATCTATTTAAAATGTAAATATATCTAAAAAATAGGTTTTGTAATTTTTTTAATAGTTATAGATTTTGATTGTGATTAATCTTTTAATAGTTATGTATCAATTACTAAATGTTTATACTTTAATTTATTTTCAAAGCTCATTTATTGATGTATATTCATTAATTATTTTTTACATTTTTTATTCAATCATTAATTAAAGGGTGATTGGGAGGGAAAAATGGAAGGGTGAGGATTGCTTTAGTAATATTATTATATAGATGGGACCCCTGGGGATTGTAAGAAGATGAATATTGAGCCTAGCAATGGGGAAAAGATTAAGGGCACATTTGGTTCCACACTAGGGAAAGGAAAGGAAACAACAAAGGGTTAAGAAAGGAAAGAATTACAATACCTTTGTTTTTTTTTTTTTTTTTTTTTTTTTTTTTTTTTTACGAGCAATACCCTTTGTTGTTGGTTAATGTTTGACATTTGGATGTGAATTATTTTGTTTATTTGTTTTGTTGCTTTCATCTCCACCACTAATAACCATTTTCTCTTTCTCATCTCTACTATCCTCTCCCCACCGTCGACCACCGGCCTTTGACCTTTGACCATCTTGCTCAGTCTCTCTCTTTCTTTCTCTTTGTTGTGGGTTTTTTGTTGGGGGTGTGGGTGGTTTTTTTGGGTGGTTACTTGTTAGGGTTTGAGGGTGTGGTAAAAATAGTGAGATGCGTCCGTTCCTGGGTGGAGATTTGGTGGCAGTGATTAATTGCGTGGGTGGGCTTTAGGGGTGGTGATTTATGTCATGTGGGGGGTTTTGTGGTGGTGCTGGGGTTGTGGTTTCGTGGTGAGGGGGCTGAGGTTTTGTGGGAGGGGCTGATGTTTCGTGTGGTGGTGGGTTGTGACGGGGTAGGGACTAGGGGTAGCATTGTAGGGGTGGTTTTGTAGTGGTTGTGGTGGGGTTCGTTGTGGATGGGTGGTGGTGGGGCTTTGAGTGATGGTCAAAGGTGCGATGGTGTGAGGGTGTGTTGGTGGTGGGTTCGTGGTTCTATGGTGGTGTGGGTGTAGTGCGGTGGTTCTGCGGTGGTATGAGCGTTGTTGTGGTGGTTTTGTTGTGGTGTCATGAGGTTATTGTGGTGGTGATTGGTGGTCATTGGTCAAGGTTGAGAGGAGAAATGGGAATGTTGATTTGTTGGGGGTGAGGAGGGAATAATTATAGAGGGAAGTTRGGGAATGAGGGTTTGAGGGAATCATTGATTTTAACTAACAAACAAAACCAAAAGGAATTAAGGTACTTCATTCCCTTTCTCTTTTGTGATTCCCTTAAACCAAACGGCCCCTAAGGGTCCTACATTGTCATCGACTTCCYTACCCTAAGCCCTAGGTATGTGAGGAACATTGCTTACTAACCGTTTGTTTGGATGACTTACAAGGAGGGAAGGGTAGGGAAGTAGAAGGAAAGGGAGGGGAAGGGAAGGGAAAGGAAAGGAGGGGAGTTGCAATTTTCCATCCTTTGTTTGGATGAAGGAGAAAAAGGAGGGAAGGGGAGGTGCGTGAGTGAAGCCATGAATGAGGAGGGAAGGGGATGGATGTAAAATGCCCAACTTCAATTTATTTTTCATCTTTCCCCCCTGTTTTTTTTTTTCACTTTTTATAACTTACTTTTCAATGATCAAGTGCTTTGATTACTTCAATTTTTTTAAAAAATTAAAATAATAATATTTTTTCACCACTAAAAAAATCATACTTTTATAAATACAAGGTACAATACTATACTTATTTTTCATACCTTTTTTTATAATATAAAGTATTTATTTTTCATACAAAATTTATATTAATAAAAGCAAAACTTGTCTACAATAACATAGGATTTGCGTAGCATACAAAAACTTGTCGAAGTCCCAAAATCATACGAGTAGCATTCAAAGTAGAACTTATGCCCTCATACATAGTAGGATAAACATCAGTAACATCCCTTACACAACCAAATATTATACTCCCTCCGTTCCGATTTGTTTTTTACATTTGTAGAAATGCACGTCAATTAAGAAAAATTCACATTTGGATGAAATATGTTAGTATTACTTGGAAGTTGTATTATTCTTTTAATTTGTTTGAAATGTGTGCTATAAAATTAAAATAAATCTTTTCATATATAAAAATGAGTGGATGAGATAAGTTYGGTTGGAAAATCATGAATGATGAGTAAATAAGTAAGGAGTAATATGAGATATTTTAAAGGTAAAAGTAAYATTCATGGGTAAAAAAGTAAAGTATAAAAAAGGAAATATAAAGAATAAAAGGAAACACCAAAAAAGAGAACGTAAAAAACAAATCGGAACGGAGGGAGTACTAATCACCCTCAACTAACATCTCCTTCAAGTAAGCTTATCTTTTCTCTGGTGGACAACCAAAAAGCTCACGAATTCTTGATTGCTTGGCATTTAAAAATCTATATGCCCTTTGCCGATTAGCCGGATCAAACTCCATCCTTGTAAGCTCATCAAACACTTCTTGTGGAGAATAAACTTGCGCACGACCTCCCTCAACAATCAAATTACCCTCCCGGAGAGCTTTAGCTACATTGTCTAATCCATCTTTAATGGAAGAGAGCTCATCTATGAACATTTCCCCCATTTTTTCTTTTCTTACCTTTTGTTAAACTTGAAGAATCACTTGTTTCACTTGGTTCAGGTTGCTCTCCAATGCTTTTTCGTGTTTGTTGGCACTTGACTCAGCCATTACCTTGAGTTTTCTTTCTTTTGCAGTTCCAGAAACATCACCAGTTGCTCTATCTTTCGAAAATAACTGCAAAAGCAAATCATAATGACGAAAAGGGGTTGTTTTCTACTTGGCTACATCAGGCTTTTCTGCAAAAAAGATGGAAAAGCTTATAATTGAGTGTATTGTAATGCAAAGTTTACAAGACATAAGAATATAGTAACTCCACCAAACATCCAGCAAAACAGCTCTCAGACGCGAATTATCTGTGTATTTTCCTACACTATAAATCAACCAAATGCCCTGCATTAGAGCTTCTAAATCTGAATTCTGAAGTTGCAACTTGATACTTCTCTAATCCAATTTGCTCCCCTTTTTATTTTTACAGTATCAACTTACACCAATCATATACTACATGAACTATTGAACTTCATGTAAAATTTGCATAATGTTAGACGATTAGCAACCTGATACTTTACAATCAAACAGAAATGTGTATTGGCAATATTAGAACACTAGCCAAATAAATTACTATAATAACTACTGCTAAAACCAAAGGTAAAACAATAGTATAATACACCAAAGCTAGATGTGAGTTAGCTTGTATACAAAGAATGTAAAATTTTTCATTGATCATACTACACACTTTATATACAGTACATCTGATCTGATTTCATCTCTAATAGTACACCCTCCGAACCAARAAAAAAAAAAGAAAATTTAAAAAGAGTGACGGAGACAGGACACAGTAGTCATCAGTGTTTATTTAACTACATAAAACACCTCCATAGTGTAATTGAAAAATCTTATCACCATATAGATAAGAAGATACAAATACCAAAACAATCACTAGTACACAGCAAAGACACACAAAGCTACATAAAAAAGGCCACTCACAAACCAGTACAAAAGGTACCTCAATTTGAGACAACAGTAATAATATAAATTTGAGTCAAGTAATGAAGTAATTAATAAATTTGAGTCAGTACCTCAATTAGATCGTTCCAAACTTCATCTTCATTCTCAAACAGTTATGTGACTTCATTCCAACCCCCCCATCCACTAGCATTGAAAAGATCATAGACTTCATTGAAGTTGCTTTTTATTGTCTTAAGGAGGTTCTTCAAATTCTCCTTTGTAAATGGATGTCCTAGCTTTTCGGTACATTCTCTCACTACATTCTCATATGCCTTTGAAGTAAACTGACCATCAACTCGATTTCTATTTACATCCTCATTAATAAAAGCGTTAAGAAATACCTTATCCATGTTTACTGTCCACCTAAGAGAAGTCGATGTCATTCCATCTGAGCTTTTGTTCTTTTTCCCCATCTGTATACAGAAACAATGATTGGGTATATCAATCATATAAGTATCATAGTTCATATTTATGAAGTTCACAAATTGAGAACAGAGTTGGAAATTGCATGTASCATAGTAGTATGTGGCAGATTAGCATAGAGTAATAATACTAATAATACTGTACAAATGCATGTAGTAGCAAGTGAAAACAAATAGGAAAGGAAAACTTAATTACCATAATTTGAGCCATATCTGATTTCATTGCCCGAAAAGTAGTAGCCTCAGAACTTTACCCACAGGCCACAACTGTCTTTCCTAATCTGGTCAGTGAGAGGCAAGGCTATTTGACCATATGCTTAAGTGAACTTTCTGTAGTTTCCGGTCAAACCCAGAAATTGTCTCAACTCCCTGAGGTTGGTAGGGGTTGGCTAATCCATAACTGCTTGAACCTTTGAATGTTCTTTGCCATTTGCTGAGATTACATGCCCAACATAGGCTACTTGCCTTCTCCCAAATTTACATTTCTTCACATTAGCATAGAGCTGGTGTTCCTCTAAAACACTGATGACAGCAGCCAAGTGTTGCATGTGTTGGTCAATACTTCAGTAATAGACTAGTATGTCATCGAATAATACTAGCACAAWTTTTTTTCGAAATGGCGTGAAAACCAGTGGCGGATCTAGGATTTCCGACCACATGGGTCACCTTGAATTATTGATCACTCATGAAAATATCCKAAGCAAATAATTCAGGTCCTAAAATATATTTTAAAAAAAGAAATTACAACCAAATTGATCACTCGTGAAAATACCCAAAAAATTATTTTAATGCAATCACATAACATTTCCTTATACAAATTGGATATCCTTATTATATATTGTATCAATAGAAACTAACAAACTAATATTTGAATATTTTTTTGGAACACAAACTTGATAATACTATTAATTACGACATAGTACTATTAATTAGGACGTAGTCCTAAAGTTAGCCAAAAAGGAGCTATGGCAAAAGTGACATCACAACCTAAACTTCTGAGATGAAATATATAACATCCGAAATTAAAGCAGAGAAAACAAAAGCAATGAGACATGATAAATCTATCAACAAAGCAGTAGCCTACAAAACATAGAATTAAGCTATAATTAGTAGGGATAACTAACAATAAAAAAAATTAAAAAGAGGTGGGTCCTGTGCACTGGGGTGCACAACAGTGGATCCGCCACTGGTGAAAACATCATTCTTCAAAGACTGAAAAGTGGCAGGGGCATTTGTTAGTCCAAATGGCATTACACAAAACTCAAAATGCCCCTCGTCTTCTAATTGCTTATTTAGGCATATCTTTGGTCCTTACTCTTGTTTGATCCATGTTGTTTTAGTGCTATTGACTCAATTTGCATGGTATTTCTGGTGCATTAAATTGGTCTTGTACACTTGTCACTGATGTTGCTTTGGAAGTCAATTGACTGGTCAGCGTGAAGTATTGGTTATTTTAGCCAACATTTCTTGACAACTTTGTTAATTGCCTTACACTCTTATGCCATTTGAACATAATATTTTGTTCTAAAACTGGCTAACAAGGTTTTGTATTCAAGATTCCAGATTTTCAGTTGGTGCAAAATATTTTAGTCTCTGGATGTAAATCATGTGATAGTTGAGGCTAGGAGAAAGAAATTATTRTGTGCAACTAAGAGTGAGCATCAATTTTTTTCCAGTAACCAATGGCAAGTGGTTGAGTTGGTGTCCTTTGTGTCTCCTAATACGTAATTGGAGATGGTTGTAGAGTTTTACGCGCAGATAAAATTGATGATGGCTAGGTGTTTGATCAGTTAAATGAGACTATTTCATTCTTACTTGATACGGGATTTTCCTTTTTCCTATTTATCTTATCATTAACTGATTCAAAGCGGGGGTATCGTGTAAAACAAATCAGAGTATGACAGAATTTTGAGCTGCTAGGTAGTGTTCCTATAGGTATTTTGAAATTTATGAAGGATATGTAGAGATTTCTAAATTAAAGAGTAAGAGATGGTCATGATGGGAATTTGTTTTTCAAAGGGTGCATATCTGTTATAAGTGAGACAATTTGACATGCATGTTTCTTGGTTGAAAGAGAGTATCTAACATTCTAACTATCTATACTAGAAGCAATATGTCTTGTTTTGCTGTCGTTGAATGCTGCTCATCATTCCTTCTTAAGTAGTGTTTTCTAACAGAAWGGCTCCTACTTGGTATTATTTAACGTATTTCAATGGCTGAGAAGTTGGGCCATGTACTATTCCATCTTTTGCTATTCATGGAGAACTGACACTCCTTCGAAAATTTATTGCCTGTGCAGGTTAAAAAGGCAGGAATTGGCGTCAGTGGTCCAATCAACTGAACATGCATTACGAGTTGCAGATGAAGCTGCTAGTAAAAAAATTACCACTGCATCTCACTCGTATACGGAGGAAATTATCGAGGAGGAAGTACTAAAACCTGCAGTTGAGCGAACTAAGATAGTCGTATCTATTCAAGACAAGGCTGAAACGAAGCAATATCGTATATTTGCCGTATGTTCTACTCTCATTGTTATCAGATTGCCTATTGTTTATCAGTTGACATAATATATCTTGGGCCGCTTAAAGTTAGTATTGAAAGGATTTATGTCACCTTTTAGAAACCGAGTTCTTGCATGGTGAATCCTCGCCTGTACACAAATTTTTGGGACATYTTATTATCAATCAGGTCATACTATTATGTTATGGCCCTTACCTGTACCTTTACTGCTGTAGGGAGGCTTTTCTTTTTCATAGCATGATTTAAAATGCAGCTTGCTAGCTTAGTAATTGATTTTCATTAACATATTTTTTCACCCTAATACCCCATCCCTAGAAATGAAAAATAATTGGTTGCAGAATCTCTTAGCTTTAGCGAATTGAGCATAATTGTGATTGCATTGTGTGGGAATATCTTTTATTTGTAGCCTTCAACAAATAATGAAAATGTTTGATAAGCTGGTTTGTTTGGATTTTTTCAGCAAAATGCAATTTTTACTGGCTTATATGGGAGTTCTCTTGCCTCACGTTGTTGTATTCAAGCACAGTATAGCAGTTAGTTAATTCTAATATATTAGGTGCAACTTGTCTTTTACCCTGTTGCATTTGGTTTCTTTCTAGCCTTTTACTTAGTCCATTCAAGTATATTATGTGCAGCTGGCTACACTTGCTAATAGTTGAAAAGATGAATAAACAAATAAACATCAGATGTARGTTAAATAGTTTGATACTGCAATCACTTAATTTCTAGAGGCTATAAACTGCAAGATTTATTTATTTATTTTTTTCCGTTATGTCTAATGATGGTAGTAGTAGTTTCTTTATAATAAATTTTTGAATTATTTTAAGCTAAGGTCATTTCTTTGTTGAAGATCCTTTCTACATCCTTTGTTCTTTGCCGATTTATGGTTACTTTAGATACGAAAGCCAAGGTAAGGGAGGTGTGGCGTGTGTGTATTTGTGGGAGTTTATGGAAGGAGAGTGAGATATGTGGTGTTTATGTAAGAAAAAGTGGAAGCGGGTGTATTTTTGTGGTGGTAGGAAGGGGTAAGATGGGATAAAATTTTTTAAGGATGGAACAAAGTAGTGTAATCAACATTGTGTAAGAAACAAATGGAGAAAATGTGACCAAATTTAGAGGGAGTAATGTTTTTGAAATGTTTCCGAAGAGTTTCTGCGATAGTTTGGAGAAGCTAGTTTTGTTTCTAGCATGCTGTTTACATTATACCCTCTATCTCTTTTTTTTTTGTGTTTTCTTATTCCTCGGACTGTTGAATACGCTCTTTCTTTTTTAAGACTGGCTTCTTCAATATTATATTATCTCAATCTACATCGAAGGAAATCAGGAATAAATCTTTTAAGCAAAGACATAATAGTTTATGGAGAAAGGGGTACCTTTGTGAGTTGTTTTTCAGGATTGTACATATATGTTCTATTTTTTTAATTTACTCAGTCACCTAATGAGTATGTACATGTTTAACCTTTCTTCCCTCTTGTTACAGGATGACAAATTTGAGCTGTTGTTCAAAAAGTATGCACAGAAGGTGAATATTGACGTACATAACCTTGTATTCTGTTTCGATGGTGACAAAATCAATCCAGCAACGACGCCCCAAACCCTGGAGATGGAAGATGATGATCTTATTGAAGTACATGCGAAGACAAGCTGACAAAGATTAGAACTCTTTTTTTTACTGTTTGCTATTTTACTGTTAAGGTCKGCATCCCCTTGTTGCTTTGATTGGTGTGTATTGCCAAGCGAGAATGGGCGGGAACTCAGTTTTTTATGTTAATCATATAGTGTATAGAGTATATACTCTATCTTCTTCCAAACTTGCAACAATACAGACATGTATGATTTTTGTAACTGAAGAAATGCTAACCTAATGGCCCATTTTAGTGAGTGGTTACTTTTTTTTCCCCATCATAACTTACACTTGAGGAGTGATAAATGTATAACCGGATATATGGGATATGATCATAAGACTGCCCACTAACATGACATTTTCGTAATTTTCATAAGTTCTAGGTGCAAAGTTGCGCTTTGGATCATATTTTTCGGTCAATGATCCTTAACTAAAAAGAGTAACTCACTTTAGCTCATGCTAGATTTACATTCCAAATTTCATTGTGTATATTTGTAATTTAAGCTTTTGATGGAAAGTGTTTTCTCCCCGTTTTCAATTTTTCATTTTTTGGTAGATGAAAAGGGTGTAAAATCAGTTTTTATGGGAGTAAAATGTCCCTTTTTATATTTTTTATTTAACTAGAAAATATCCCTTACTATGATGGAAAACTATTTTCCTTCTTTTTCATGTACACTCCTCTCTTACTACCTCCTTCCATCTCCTTTATTTTCTCTATTTTTCAATATTTTTTTTACATGCAACTAAACAATGAAAAATGTGTTTTCCATGAAAATCATTTACGCCCAACCAAACGAAGACTTAAACAAAAAAGAGCGGTTTCCCAAAATATTGTTTCGTTTGTTCTCAATTCCCAAAATAATGTTACAATTTTATAGTTTCCCAAACTAGTGTCCAAGTCATCGTTTCACGTGAACCATTTTTTTTCGGTTCATTTTGAAACTGCCAATCAGAATGACGATGTTAATAACAACTTAAATCGCCACTCCCAATGGTTGTTTTTGGAACAAAAACGCCACTCTRAGTGGCGGTTCTGTTCCAGAAACTGCCACTTTGACTGGCGATTTTACCTTTATAAAAAAAARATKCCCAATTCCTTTTCTTTCACCCATCTTTAGATGACAGTTCTTATACTCCAAGTATCAATATGACCTGCAAAATTAACTACAAATCTCACCAGCTATCCTCAACCATTGTTGTCCACAATGAAGCATATTTACACAAAGTAATGGCAAAACAACAACGGATACACAAAACATTTAGAAAGTCATTTACAAACATGAAACAAACCATTAAATGCAAATGGTTTCGAAAAACAAATATGTACATCGGTTTTGTAAACATACATCAAAAGTATTAGTAACTAATAACTAAGTGAGTTATATATACCCCTAATGGTATTTGACTACCTAAGTACTTCGCTTTCTTTTCGTAGAAGACGAAGTAGTAGCACCCTCGGCTTCCTCTTAAATGTCAGCTAGTTTACTTCGAATAGGCAACTTCTTTTTACTTTGATAAGTACGCTGAATTAGTGATGGAGATTGTATCTGAGTAGTGGTGGAGGTTGTAGTAGTGGTAGTGGTAGGTTGTGTTAGAGGTGGAGGTGGGGGAGGCGGTGGAGGAGGAGGAGGTGGAGGCGGTGGAGGAGGAGGAGGCGGTCGAGGAGGTGGTGGTAGAGGAGGAGGTGGCGAAGGTGGGAGAGTACGGTGTGTAGGAGCTGATTTCCTCTGTCTAGAAGCACCACTGCGTGGCGGGCGAAAGGCACCAGATGAAGGTTCTATTTGAGGTGTGCTAGGTGTAACTGTATGACCCGATGTCGGTGTCGCAGTCGAGGATGAGCTCGGCTGGGAAGATCCAAGAGGCCCACGATGGGTAATAAGGTGTGACTGCCCAGCACTAGACAAGCTATCAGCACAGAACGATGTGAGGCTCTGTATGGTCTGAATAAGAAATGAGTATGCCTCGTCATCTGGTAACTCTGCGGAGTTTCCGAGGCATTTGACAACCTCGAATATAGCTCCGCCACTGCTCGACCCTAGAAAACGAACGACGACGAAATGTTAATATTTAAATAAAGTTTGTCGAATGAATTTGTTTAATTAGTCTTAAGATAGAGTGCAAACCAAGGCAAAGACTGCAGTTGCTAGCTGATAGTGAGATGGGTCGTGTTGCTGCGAAGGCGGGGTGATGATGAGTCTAGTAATCCGCTGATACCATCTCATGTACTCATCCATGATCCCCGGCGTGTCAACCAATGGTGTGCCCGGAACTACCAATGCCTCTCGTCGGCTCCACTCTTGCACGTGTGCGACATTTCTAGCCATCTAGTTGCTCTTATGTCGGCGATCAAGCTTGTGAAGTTTGTCGTCAGTGTCAACTGGTGGTGGAATCTCCTGCCGCAAACCAAACTRTCGCATGACTCGATCTGGAACGTGGAACTCAACAATGTCGAAACATATGAGCGGTGCTTTAGTCCTCCAAATGTGCCTGTCGGAGCGGCAAATCTCTGGAWGCATGCTCAAGACTAGCTCTGTGTATGCCTTCCATTTCATTTGCATGTTATTTTATYAAAGTGTTATACGTTATCAAGTCGTAAAAACCAATTCAATTTACAACTAAATTTTGTATAAATTATTTACCTGATCTCCTCGTTGATGATCCAAAGCATCCCGGTAATAAGGAAGTCCTCTAGCCATGTGAGCAGTATCGAAGTGAACGCGAACCCAACTACATGATGAAAAAATAATAATAAAAAAGAGTTAAGTTTATTTGTTTTTTACTTCAAAGAAATAACTTTTAAAAAATTACAATTGTTGATAAATTAAACTTACTTGCATGCCAA
The DNA here is from genome assembly GCA_008642245.1 of Bassia scoparia. Classification (NCBI taxonomy): domain Eukaryota; kingdom Viridiplantae; phylum Streptophyta; class Magnoliopsida; order Caryophyllales; family Amaranthaceae; genus Bassia; species Bassia scoparia. The sequence goes on along the minus strand of SNQN01000878.1, from coordinate 101,061 downwards.
AGAGTCAACCTCGCGCTAGTGCTGAGATCCTAAAACTGAGTCCACATCGATCTCCTCCAGGTCCTCAAAGTAAGACAGGCTTGCATGTCTCCTCATCAAGTCCGGGACGTACCCCAAGAAGATCCTCAACTAAACTCGGCCAACCTGTGATCATAAGTCCAATAACCGGCTGCCCATGAACCCGGATGCCGAGAAGAATCGCCACATCCTGTAGAGTGATAGTCGCCTCGCCTACGGCCCAGTGAAATGTATGTGGACGCCACCGCTCAATAAGTGCAGTCAACAGAGAACGGTGCAACTCAAATCCTCCACCAACTAGTCTATGAATACAAAAAAAATCCACTGCGCCTCACGTAGTCTAACATACGATCGTCAACTACCCACTCACGAGCCAAAGCTAACATATGCTCCCTGAAAGAAATGACTTTATCCTCCTCCCTGTTATGCCACACATCCTCACTCCTGTGTGTGGCCTGCAACCTCAAAACAGAGGGGTCAAGTGGCCCCGGACGAAGAGGCACCGCCATGAAACCTGAAAAAGGCAAGTAAAGTTGGAAATAAGAATTAAATAAAAATATATTATAAAAGCTATATGATAATTAAACCCACATTAAACAAATTTAATTTTGAAAATTAAATGAAAAATTAAATATTGTTAAAATAACAAAGTTAATTGTTACTAAATATTACTATAACTATATTTATTGGACATGCCTTGAAGGGCAAGTTTTTTTATTATGTCCGGGTCTTTTGCAAATGTTGCACGTCTTCTTCACTAGATGCGGCTTTTCGTCCATCTCGTTGCGGATTCTTGTTGATTTCCGTCCCCTCCCTCTTTTCCTGTCTGCATTTGCTACAACCTTTGGACCATCATAAGGTGACCAATAATCTCGACTTGGAACTGGTTTGAAGGATTTCAAATATGCTTCTCTAAACTCAGACGCCCTAAAAGAAGAATCTAGATAACCAACATATGACAAGTTCCAATGTCGACACACCGCTAGAACATGTGAGCAAGGTAATTTGTAGATTTTCAACTTGTTACAAGTGCATGTCTTCTTTGACAGATTAATTAACAGTGTGGGAGTTCCCACCTTTTCCAGCAGCTCGATTTCCACGACTTGTTTTGACCTCAAATATCCTCTCTCACAATAAAACGGGATCACTTCATGATGCATAGCTTTTTCMATGTTCACCTCGATTATTTTAGTTGCCTTCTCACTRTACTGATGGCCCTCTTCTATCCTCTTTTTACCCCAACTTCGTCTKGTTCCAAAGTAGTAGTTGACTCTATAGTAAGTCATCTGAACGAGTGCGGTGATTGGAAGACAACGAGCACCTTTCAATACTCCATTGAACACCTTAGACATGTTTGTTGTCTTAACACTGAAACGGAAGCCGCCATCATGATGTGTAGACCACTTTTCCAAAGGAATCTCCGCAAGGTATCGACAGGCTTCAACGTTAATGCTTCTAATTCTGTTTAAGTAGTAATTAAATTTCTTCTTCTGCCCAGCATCGGTCGCCTTTTTAAACAAGTTCTTAAGATGGGTACTTTTAAAATTTAGCGTTGATGTTCGATGCTAGATGTCTGCTACAAAATCTGTGGAAAGCATGTGGCTGTTCCCAACCACTACCTATCTCGTTCATGGACGTTAGAATGCCAGCATGCCGATCAGAGATAACACAAATTCCCTCTCTTTGGGTCACACAAAGTCTAATACAAGCCATGAACCAAGACCATCTATCGTTGTTTTCACCTTCCACAACAGTAAAAGCTAGCGGAAATAGTTGGAAGTTAGCATCAGTGCCCGTGGAAATAAGAAGGGCACCTTTGTATCTTCCATACAAGTGAGTGCCGTCAATTGTGATTAGGGGATTGCAATGACAGAAACCATCGATAGAAGGCTTAAAAGCCCAAAACACACGACCAAATACACGCACAATTGGATCAACACTCTCAAACAACTACCACTCAACGACGGTGCCCACATTTGATTCCTTCAAAGCTTGCATGTACTTTGGCAACTCCTCGTATGACTCCTCTCAACCTTCGTAAAAAATGTTGATTGCCTTTTCTTTTGCTAGTCACGCTCTCTTGTAAGTGATCTTGAAGTAAAAYTTCTCGTTCACTATTTGAACAATAGTTTTTATTTTCAAAGAAGGGTCCACTCGAATTAAGTCTAACACAGCATTGCAAACAAATTCAGAGGTCAGAAGCTTGTGATCAACTGAATCAATGTCTCCCAAGCAATTGTTTGCATGAGGGCCATTGTACTTCACAATTTTRAATGTTGGAAGGCTTTGAAGTCTGGTTGCCCTAAGCCTTCAGGAACACTTGCATTGCGTCTTCCTCTTACATTCTACAACATATTTCTCTTGATTAACCTCGACTACTCGAATTGTTTGATTCCTTGTAATGGAGTACAATTTGACGGAATATTTCAACTGTTGCAACGAGTCGAACTATTACCCAATCTAAAATTCCCCTTCAGAGGTGAAACATGTGTTCCCTGACCAAGTAATCCATAATTCATGCATGGCAAWGTCAAGTTGAGGAACCTCATTGATGTCTTGTGTGGGAGCACTATCCTTAATAGCCTTGTCATAAGCCTCGCTCAAATATTCATCATCAAGTTCATCACTATCGTAACCAGGATCTTCATTTCCGAAAACGTCAACGTTGTTAGGATTAAGGGAATCAAGGGAAGGATATTGTTGAATTGCATTTGGGGTTCCCGCTTGGGTGGGTGAAGAAGGATCAGATATATGCTCGTTGACGAACTGATCATCTACAAGCATTCTAGTGAAAGAGCCAATCTCCAAACCTTGATTGACAAGACTATTAGCTACAACTGATTCTTTTGGAATCTGCTCAATGAACAATTGCATCGTCGTGCCTAGATTTTGAGAAGCGACAATCCACAAGGCTCTGAGTGAGTTGTCATCATCCAACGGAATAGCAACATATGACCCCAATTGTAGGGCTTGGCCCCGCCTTAGGGGGTTGACATCAGCTTCAGTGTCATGGAATTGAGCCATGGAATCCGCATGTGAATGCGTTGGGGTGTGCTGTCGAATTGAGGATCACCACCGTGCCTATATAGGTTATTCACGGACGCCCGAAACATTGGTGCCAACTAGTGGCCCACAAATGGTCCAGTAACCAAAGTGTGGGTTCGGGGACATGTACGATGATCAGTAACCCTATCCGCCCGCATGTAGCGGCTCTACTCGGTCTCATTGTAGTCCATAAATCATAACAATTGAATTCAAAGAGCCTATTGAATTGATCTTGAAAGCGCACTAACCTAAATTTATTAGGGTTGCTATTATGTACAAACAATGACTTCTACCATGGATAAGACGATCACTCGATTGTTAGTCAATATAATAAGGTGCCTATAAACCGGTCGTCCATGATTATCTGACTTTAATGACAAGCGATTGAATTCCGGTCTGATTAAGCAATATGTACAAGTGTGATAGAATATGTACAAACGAATATGAAAAAACAAAGGTTAGTAAGCATGATAATATACATGTGTGTCCTTCTCACCTTTGTCACGCGAATAAGCAAATTGTTAGAGTAAAACTAAAAAGGAACGTCCTTTGATTGAATTGTAATCGAGACAAATAAACGCGTAGTATTGACAAAACAATATGCATACTGTAGGACGTGGCGCGCGCCTCGCGTTAGCGGAGCGGCGGCTTGGTACTACACGAGGTGCTTATGCGTGGGCTTGAGCCACGGAGCCCGCACGTGAGTGCGTGGGTAGTGTTGTCGAGTAAGGGGAGTCGCCACTGTGCCTATAAAGGTTATTCACGGATGCCCGAAACGTTGGTGCCAAATTAATGGCCCACGTTCTGATCCAGTAACCAGTTCGTGGTTCGGGACATGGTACGAATCAGATCTGTAACCCAATTCGCCCGCATGTAGCGGCCTCTACTCGTCTCATTGCAATTCCATTCATCACGGTATTGAATGCCACATAACTTACATTTTTAGCACCTTAAAAGCGTACTAATCCTAAAGATTACTACGAAAGTGTGTTTTCTATTATGTACAAGAGACTACCTAACCTAGAAATTGTGACCACTTTGCATTTTAAAGATCAAATTGTGACCAAAGTTAAAACAGAGGTGCCTAAAAACCGGTTATTGTCATATTTATCTGATTTTAAAGTGATTCACATAATTTCTCCGGTCTTTGTTTAGCAAAAATATATACAAATTCTACAACAATACAATATGAAGTATATGAACTTCAAATATATATACAAACTAATCTTACCCTAAATCTGCAAACAAAACAAAGGTTAGTTTGTAAAACGAAGCAAAACGAATCTTCCGCCTTGAATCGCTATATAAAGACAAATAAAACAAATGTTAGTTATGATGAAAAACGAGCGCAATGAATCTTTCGCCTTGAATCGCTATACAAGGATGAGAAATCGTTAGTATTGACAAGTTGATAATTAATAATGAAAATGAAATGAAAAGAACGAAAACCAAAACAATGAAAACATTGAAAACATTATGAAAATCCTACAATTTACATGGAACGATTAAATAGTGAGTTTCTACATGTTTATTAATTAGATCAAAACTCGTATAGTTATTAATTAGATTGAAAAAGGAGTATGTATAGTGCGAGTAATCTCCGAAATAAACCTTGTTATTGCTTGTTGAATCGAAAAAGAATCGATGCTTTGAATTCAAGAACGAATGTGTTTAGAGTGTTTGAGAGAGAGAGAAGAGTGCACGTGTCTCGAAAATTGTGTGTCTTCGGACTGAGCAGGGCAGGCATGTATTTATAGGCACGAGGGGGAAAAACGAAGGGAGAAAACCCTGCGTATTACACAGAGGAGCTGCGTTATATACGCAGGTGGACCTGCGTATATACGCAGGTCTGCGTATATACGCAGGTGACCTGCGTATATACGCAGAGGGGCTGCATATATACGCAGGCTTCTGCGTATATACGCACCCCCTATGCGTATATATTTTTTCCAAAAACCTCGAGATATTTTGATTTCCTCCGATTTTATTCGTGATTTCCCTTGATTCGACGCACCTAGACATCCTTGCTCTCCAAGCAAGGAGGTTCTAGAGTGTTCTAGAAGGTTCCACGTATTCCGGAGTATTTTTTGCGTATTTTGTATTTTTTTGGTATTTTCTGCGTATAAAAACTTATAAAAATCATAGGAAAATGTAGAAAAATTAGAAAAATAATCTAAAAATACTGGTGAGCTCAGAAAAATGTGAAGAGTGTGATGAAAAGTGCAAATTATGAGATCACCAATATAAATTATTAAAAAAATCCTAAAAATAGAAAAGAAAACCTAAAAATAGAAAATAAAAGAAAATGTTTTGCCCATTTTATTTTCTTTGCTCAACAGTTCCGAGTATGACCCCACGCGTTTTCAACTGTTGTGAGTTCAAAGCATCTTTTCTAAGTCGAACAATCGCGAGACGCGGTATGTTTCATCACTGATTACTCTTTTGGGGAGACATTTTTAGGTGTCTACACATACTAATAAATTGTACAAGATGATGATAAACGAATTTAAAACGTTAGTGACAATCCTACATATTTACATGAGATGATTCAAGAGTTGGTTTATACATTGTGTTAATGAATTGAAACTCGTAATAATAATTAGTCAAATTAAAAGTGACAAAAGAATTAAGAAGAGTCAAAAAGATGTTTTAGGTGAGTAATCTCAGATATACCTTGATTTCGCTCGTTGGATCGAAACAGAATCAATGCTAGAACTCAAGAATGTATGTGTCTAGTGTATGAGAGTGCCAGAGTGTGAATACGCAAGTTTAGGGACGTGCAAGTTGAATAAACGTGTGTGTGTCCGTCTCGAAATGAGCAAGGCACGTATTTATAGCATGAGGAGGGGAAATCGAGCGTATATACGCAGGAGACCTGCGTATATACGCAGGCTAGGAGCGTATATACGCAGGCCCTGCATATATATGCTCGATTATTCTGCGCGTATTTTTATTTCCTCCGATTTTATTTCTGATTTGCCTTGATTCGACGCACCTAGACCCTTTGCTCTCCAAGTAAGGAGCGAGTTCTAGAGTGTTCTAGAAGGTTCCACGTATTTCCAGGTATTTTTTGTATTTTGTATTTTTTTTGTATTTTCTGCGTATAAAAACTTATAAAAATCATAGAAAAATATAGAAAAATCAGAAAAAATAATCTAAAATACTGGTGAGCTCAGAAAATGTGAAGATGCAATGAAAAGTGAATTATGGAGATCACCATATAAGTTATTTTAAAAATCCTAAAAATAGGAAAATAATTAAGAAAAATATTTTTGCCCCCTTTATTTGTCCTTTGCTCAATAGTTCCGAGTATGACCTCACGTATTCTAACTTTTGTAGTTCAAAGCATCTTTTCTAAGTCGAAACAATCGCGAGACGCGGTATGTTTCATCACTGATTACTCATTTGGGAGACACATTTAGGTGTCTACACCAAAATTCGTTATCTCATAACACTTTCAAGTCCACCATGCTAGGGTCACTACCCACAACCTCGTAGAGTGTTGTCACAATTTCAGAGAATGACATTTGAGAGTTGACAAAAGCAAATTTCTGATTGCTCCGCTATACGACACATCACCGTTGCTTTGCAAAACTCCCCACCCCAATAACAATAAAGAGCATTTGAGGATATCTGTTCTAGGAACAGATTAAGTTATTCAAATTAGTTACCATTTAAAATAAAGGATGCTACTAGCCTACCAACAAAGCACTATATTGTATTCAAAGATTGCACCATTAATCCCAAATTCTCTAGTTTCACAAATAAAATTAAGAACAACTCCAGTAGTAACAATCACTATAATCAGTATAATTTAAACATCACTACAAACTAGTCATGTTAATTTACATTCGATTAATCACCACCACTACAATCAAAACTACCATAACAGAAATTTAATTCCAAACTTTGGAAAATTTTACACTAATAAACAATTGAACAAATTATACAATTTCTGTACTTCGCGCTTAAAGAAAACCCAATACACTAATTTCAAAGGTTTGAATTAATCCATAATTTCTAATTCTTTCCTACTAAATAATAACAACTAAATACAAATTTCTGGAAAAATTAACATATTAAACTCAACAAAAACCTAGGAAAATAAGGATATTTTACTTAATGTGACAAATTATATTAATTATTGTACAATACAGATGCAAGTTTACTTACTTCATCAACACTAAATACAAAATCAAAAACCCAATACAAATTTTGATAAAAGAATTTACTTTAACAGTAAATTTCATTATTTGTTCATCAATGGCGGGTTAAACTATCCCCTGCAATTCTGCAAATCARCCCCTTCAATTACAAAATATTCTTACAAAATCRAATAACCTATCCGGTATATTACAGGTACCAAAAAAATTCAAAAAAACTTATCCAATTACAAAATTGATTGCGAAATGAAGAGAAGAGAAACTGACCTGAATTGCGAACAATTTAGGGCTTCTTCAAATGGAATGAAAGGAAATTCCACCAATGCTGGTGCTGTGACGGACGAATTCAGCCTCCCACGACAGCGAAACTTATCGACGACACAAAATGGGAATGGAAGGGAGCCAAATGGACAGGCGACGCAAAACTTGGAGTTTTAGAGTATATTGTTTCGAGTGAGATTGAGAGTGTAATGTTTGGAGTTTGTTTTGAGTGATGTTATGTCGAGTGCAATTTTTTATTGTTTTTAGTCTGTGTGAAATCGCCATTTGGAGTGGCGGTTTCATGTCTGAAACCGCTACTCACAGTGGCGGTTTTAGATAGGAAACCGCCACTCGAAATGGCGGTTTATATAAAAACCGGCCAAAAAAATTAAGTGTTTTGATCGCTGACGTAGACATTAGAACGGGAATTGTAAAAAGTGTAGCATTATTTTGGGAATTGCAAAACTACACAACATTATTACGGGAAACCGCTCAACAAAAAAGGTACTAATTTCTTATTTCAAAGTTCAGTAGTAAATATTCATTTTATGATTTGCAATAGGAAAATTTGCCGAAAACTACCCATTTTGTTCAAGACTTTAGAAATAACTACCCGCATTTTAGAAAACCTTTGTAAAACACTACATGTTTTGGTTTTCCGACCAATTTTAAGGTTTTATGACCAGTTTTCAGGTTTCCCTCTTTATTTCTTCGTTCTACTTCCCCTGCTCTCCTTCTTCGCACCTAATCCTCTGCGTCTAGCACCCTCACTCGTTCCCCCCACCTTTGCTTCTCCTCTCTCATTCAAACCACCACCACCATAATCCTCTCTTCTCTCTCAATTCTCACTCCTTTTCAAACTACGCCTGTTTCTTAGCTTGACATTGATGTTATGCCTGTTGAAACTATAAACTGAAATGGATCCAATCTTAAGGAAGAGCCCAGAATTCGAACGAAGAAGCGCCATTTTGAGCACCTTTTCCCAGAATATCCTCCCAATTTGCTCACAAAATGACCCGAAAATTCGAATGGAAATTGCATAAAAATTGTAGAAAATGGAACTAATATTACAGATTCCAATAATCGAATAACAATCTGGAATAGAAATTGAGCATATTCGAGCAAATCTAATTCCAGAAATTTGAGCAATATGGAATTTGATGCTTGATGCTTGAATTTGCTATTCCAGAAATTCCTTAGGTACCCCTGAGGTTTTGTTTAATTCCTCAGGTACCCCCGAGGTTAGACCATGATCAAAGAATATGTTGAATATTACACCTTTCAATAGAATTAGTTGAATAGGCTCAGAAACGCGATTCCACTGATCCTGATCGATTCTACCAATCCTACTAGCTAGCGATCCTACTTATGATCTAACTCGTTTGGCCTGTCTAGGATCATATCATCATACGATCCTACGATCCGGATCGTGATTTTAATAACWTTGGTGTMAACCATTATCCTTTGGACCCTAAAGTTAGCGACCTTAAACTCCACCACTAGGGGATCATCATATAGGGCGTACATAGAGGACCTCTCTCATTCCTTGTAATCATGATCTCAAGAAAATTGTTGAGTTCCTTAAGTTTTGAATGATGACAAACTATTACAGGAAACAGGGATGATAAAGTTGAATGTGTTGGGTTCTGGGTAACCAGCTAGTTTAGATATGTTCCTAGACAAGTGTAATATTTAATAGAGAATGCTTTAAACTAACTTTTATTACAAGGAATAGCGCATTAATAAAACTCATTTATGGTGCAGACCAATACGAATGTCCTTGACGTTATTCCTGAAAACAGTCCATAATCTTTTGTTGCATTTAATCAATGTATAGTTGCAGTAAAGATCGTTCAGACTTGAAGTGTGAATCCTTTCGGAAGATTATTCGAAAAGAAAGACTGTTGTTCAAAAGGATTTGAAGTAATTGAACGGAAAGATTTCAGTTCTTGAAGATTACATGAGATTCGAAGGAATTGTAATGAAGTTTAAATTAAGGATTTTCAGGTAATGATGCTCCTGTAGTATTGATTAAGAGGAAACGAGAACAGGGTAATGCGTAAGTGTTTTGAGTATGTTGTGAATTCTGGTACAATAAGCTTGGAACAGTAATTCATAACACACTCTAAGGACAACTGGGAACCAGCGTGAGTTCCTGAATGAACTATTGGCTGTCGCCTGTTTTTGAAAAGGGTTTTGTCTAAAATATTTTCAAAGGATACATATTTTGAAAGATTATTTGCAGCTGGAATTAAGATGGATATGTGTAAATTATCCTTTAAAACTGGGTTATATATCTTGTTTGATCAAAAATCTTAGGAAAAGACGAACTAAGATAAATAGCTTCCATAAAACTAATCTTGCTTGTTTGGCAAAGAATAGATTTAGTGGAAACTATCAGTTAAGTTAATATACATAAAATTACGTCTATATCTGCCGGTCATCGATATTCCATACTCTCTCCACGGATCCAAGAAAGAGAAAAATTACTTTTGAAGAAAAACACAAAGCATATTAAGTTCTTACTATACGAGCTCACTACACGAGCATAACACACATTCTCTTACTTTAGCTTATTAAGAAGTAATTCATAGAGCCATGAAATATGTTCTGTACAAGGCAATCAACAGAGGGTTTGAAAGCTGGGTATGTTGTAAGAGGAATTCAAGACACAAAGTTGGGACTTACGAGTGTGAGTCGTAGTGCACATAACTACATTGGAGTGTGGGTGTACTGGTCCCCAGCTAGCGGAACATTATGAGGAGCAAGTTTCTTTTTTTAAGAGTGATTATAAAATGCGCTTAGTTAGGTAGGACGTAGCGCAGAGTTGGGGACCCGTAAATACTGGTGTTCTTTACTGCTTTATTACATCCGCGCGTATAGGGACCAGCCAACGGTTCCTTATTATAAGGTTCAAAAACATACACGATAAAATTGGTCATAATCAAATGTCATACTGAATGTTTACCCCGCTTCTTGCAGATTTCAGAACTTATGGATCAGAAGCCAAGGCTTCTTGTAAAGTAACATCTAGAGAAGTCAAGCTGAGTACTCAAGATTAGGTTGCAATCGGTTATGATAGCAAAACACTACAGTTTTAACGAAGCAACTATGCATTGGTGGAAAAACGGATCAAATGTAAATTATGGGAATAGACTTATGAGTGGCTGGTCTAGTGGTCAAAAATGGTCCCACACAATTATGAAGACTGACCTGAGGGAAGAAGACTCCAAGAAAGACAGTGAACTGGTGACTGGCAGATTTACAAGTTCTGGAGAAGATGCACCCAATCAAATGTCAACATACAACAGGCTATAGGTGAAGGCAGAGTATAACCGAATTTCTGGATGCAGTAGTGCAAAAGAAATTTGGGATACTCCTTGAACTTGCTTATGAAGGGAACCAGCAGGTAAAAAAGATCCAAATTGATTACTAATGTCTAAATATGAATTATTTGCTATGAAAGGGGAAAATATTAATGATTGTTTTCGTAGAATTCATGACAATAATCATGATCTTAGATCCGCTTGGGAAAAGTTTTTCTGATGAGGATCTTGTGAGAAAGTATTGCGCAGTTTTTAACAGTATGCATGGACAATGCCAAGATCACTGCTTATTTAAGAAGCCAAAGATTTGTTTACATTGTCTATGGAATAGCATGATTGCCTCCGGTCATGACACACACTGAGTTATTAATTGACTCTAAAGTTCCTGAGAAGACCAGCCAGGAGGCATGCTTAAAAGGGAACAGTAAGGAAGGATGAAAGATGAGAATTGGCCAGATTGCCAAAATATTTTTGTGAAAGAACACGTCCGTGACATGAGGACGAACTTCAAAGGTAAAAATTAAGAAAACTAACTCATGCTTCTGTAGGGTGCTTTAAGTGTGAGAAAGGGACATCTATGCCAGAATTGTCCAGAAGGTGAAGGACAAAGCAGTCCATACTGGAGAAAGAGTGAGCTTTCAAAAAATGTATGATACATGCAACTGTGGGCGTGATTCGACTCAGGCACTGATGAGGATGGAAGAATTCACCTAAACCCTAGTGTTTGCATGTAATGCCTTTGCAAAGCTTGAGGGATAACAACACTGATTCCGGAACAGGAGGGGAACCAGCACAATTGAGAAGTGCTTGATGGACAAGAGGATTTTATTTGCATGAACACAAGGTAAACCTAGAACAAGTGATGACAAGAAATCAGATATGGACGAGATAATATGCTCTTGTATAGACTCCCTTGTTAGATGGAATGTTATAACTAGGTGAAACATACTAAATTAGGCAGAAAGAAATTAAAGAAAAACGTGCTGAATGTGAAGTTGCTATTGCCTAGTGTGATCACCTCTACGAAGAAGTTGCCATGACTTTAAAGATCAAGTGGCAAGCTTGAAAGTTGAACTGGAACAAGTGTAAGGTAGAACTGGGAAAGAGCCAAATACTTTCAAATACAAACTTCCCAGTGATGGTGAAGAAGATCTGATCTCCTGGTTCCCCCGCCAGAGACTTATCACTTCAAGTGGAGTCGGTTGATTTTTCGCAGCAGCTAAGGAAGCAGCCTTTTGTAGCAAATTCTCTGTTGAAGCCCTTTGAATAACTGGCTAGCAACTAGAAGACTTCACAAAAGAGAGAATGCTTATGCAAATTTCGAGCTGCACAGTTATGATTTCCCTCCCATAAAACCAGTATGAAACAGTGAACTGATGTTATTATCTGATGGAAAACTGTGTGACCCCCTTTTTACAGAAAATTCGTGGGGCTTGAGAATTTCATAAATTGAAAGAGGGAAAACAGCTAGTGATCCTAACATGTCTATGGATAAAGTATGCATTCAATCTCATTTTACAACACTCTGGAATCCTGAAAAGTGAATGTTGTTGTTCCTATATAAAAAGAAAAAAATGAGTTGTTAATTGAGAATCTTGAATAGAGAGAAAGAACTTCATGAGAGCTACATGCAGTCAGTAAATACTGACTGCACACAGGATACCTTAGAGACTTTTAACTTCAAAACGAGGTAACCAAAGGTAAAGTTTGGTCTTGGTTATAATAAACGAGGCCAGGACTAACAGGTCTCTCCAGAGAAACCACATGATCAGGGATTCCAAAGAAGTTAAGTATGTTATGTTCCAAGGACATGCAGGTGTTATCATTGTGGTAAGAATGGACACAAGTAGTTGTCTATGCTTTGATTGTCCTGCTAAAAATTAGTGTGATAAAGAAAATAAAACATGTGAAACATGGTCTGGAAAGAAAAGACCAACTAAATGAAAATGTTGTGGAAAAGGGACCCAAGAAAATTTGGGTTCCAAGACTATGTTTGAGTTTGTTCTTACAGGCTAACCGTAAGAGAAGTACCTAATTGTATTTGAACAATGGATGCTCAAAGACACATTCTGGGATAAGAGGCATCCTCTCACTAGTAGCCTTAATGAGGTAGTGCAGCCCTTTGGCAGATAACAGCAAGGGAACCATCACGGTTTTAGTAGGTACGGTAGGTAAGACACTTGGTTCCAATGCAATTATCGGAGGTTATTAGGTGAAGTTGAAGGCTTGCAACAATAATCTTTTGAGTTATTTCACAACTGTGTGACAAGGTCATAGAGTTGAGTTTCAAGCCACCTATGTTCAAACATAGTCGATTCACAAACAGGGTTGCCAACTTATATGGTGAGGACCAGGAAAATGAGTTTACATTACATTCTTGGATAAAATTCCTCAAAATAAGTCTACTGTTGAGAGCTTTTTTCCAGACACAATCATGATTGCACAAGAGAATTGGACACGCAAGCCTTAACATTCTAAAATAAACTTAAGTTTCAAGACTGGTGAAGGACTTCTAACATCAAGTAGAGGCAGGAACAGTTATGTTCAGAATTGCAAGGGAAAATTAGGCAACATCTCTTTAGCCTAAAAACTGTTTAAAGTACCACAGACCTTTCGAACTTTTTACACATTGATTGTGCGGTCCCATGAGAGTTCAAGTCGAAGAGGTCATAGATATTCTAGTTATTGTGATGATTTTTCCAGGTAGCACCTGGTGATAATGCTCATCGGAAGAATGAGACTTTTGAATGATGGGTGACTCTGGTAAACAGGTGGAGACAGCTCTCCCCACAAGCGGTCTCGGTAAAGTCGGATCATGGTACAATTTTAAAAATGCTGACTTCATGATTACTGCAGGGAATATGGATTAGTCCACAAACTTCTCAGCCCCCAGAAGCACCATAACAGAATGGTGTTGTTTGAAAGGAAGAATAGAACTTGAGGAGATGGCCAGAACATGCTTATTGAAGGGGGTCCCCTCAGAGTTTCTTTCTGGGGTGAAGCTGTGAAACTGGCTTCCTATATACTAATATGAGGATCAATTAGGCCAAAGCTAAAGAAGACCCTATGAACTCCTAAAGGGCAGAAACCAATATTGCATACTTTCGTATCTTTGATGATATGCTATGTAACATAAATGGGAGAACAGCAGCTTGGATAAATTGGACCCTAGGAGTGAGAGGGAATATTTCTTGGGATACTCCTCTCAGAGAAGTAGAGCATATAGAGTCTTTAAAAAGGGACTCTGTGTGTGAGGAGAGTGGTTCATGTTCGTGTTATGATAGATTTAACATGTCTTTGAGTATTTCGACAGTTGTATACCAGATGCATCAATTGGATCTTGAGTCTTACTCGGACTGATGTGCGTGTTCGAATGCAGAAGCTACCACTGAGCCTCACCTATTGGTCACACGAACATCATGGTGGAGAGCCTTCAGAGAGAGAAATACGAGGATACAGTGGGGAACCGTTTCCTGATTGGTTCTCACAGAGATGAACAGTGATTAAGCACGTAGTCGGGGAGAAACAGACAATCAAAAACACAGTGTTACAACCCTGAATTTGAGGAAAACGAGCAGGTGAAGGGAAACAGACTGATGAAAATCCTTCTGTGTTTCTCGAGAGATGGAAGACGATTGGATGGATCCTGTCTGTTGTCTCCTACAAATGAGAGCACAAATATGGATATTTCTGCAAAAGTTTTAATATAAGGTCTCTCATTCCCCCTGACAAAAAATCACTAGTACATAATAAGAGGGATTCAAACAAAGAAAGAAAGTGTATTATCAAAACTTTTAGTGCTTTATATTCATCTTCTGTTAAGCATAGAACAACTGACTATAATGCATTACTGACGCCTGATTGGGTCTAAGAATGCAAGATAAGCTTAAATCAAGTTTCAAGAAGAAGTTGGCATCTTGTACCTAGACCAAAGAAAAGGTAGTAATTGGTACAAATGGGTATTCAGAAACAAATTGGAGGATGACTAGGTAACTATAGTCAGAAACAAGCAAGGCTGTTGTGCAAGGGTTACACAACAAGAAGTAGATTAGAGAGACATTTCACCTGTAGCTAGATTAGAGGTATTAGAATATTAACTAGATTAAGATAGCTGACCTCACATGAATATGAAGTTGTTTGAGATGAATGTGAAGACTGCTTCCTGAATGGATTACTTGTAAAGAAGATGGTATTGTGTAAAGCGCCCTCTGATTTTAAGGACAACTGTTTCCCACATCGTGTGGAATGAGGTTGGACAAAGCCGTATAGGATAGTGAAGCAGCCCAAGGCGTTGGCTATGATACGATTGTCATTCTTGTATGAAGAATGATTACAAAAGGGGAACATGGTCATAACATTTTATCAGATGGGCCAGGGGGAAACCACTTGATTTATCAAAATTTTTATGTTGATTGATATTTATTATCGGTGCTATCAATCAGGTGCTATGGACGAGTTGCTAGATGCTATGTAGATGAATTTGAATGATAGAGCACGATGGGGGATACTATGGGCGTTCATTCTTGGCTTGCAGATAAAGCAACAGTTGAGGAGTCATGATCTCATCAACAAAAGTATTAGAACAAAAGAGTTGCTGGAAAAGTTTGGCTGGAGAACAGGCAAGGCTTATGACACACCTGTTTCTAACATCACAAACTTTGATGCTGACTAAAGGGAACAGATGTTGTAAGCTTCATGTATCAGAGGAATGATAGGATCCTTGCCGTTTCCTAACAGCTAGTAGACCTATCATGTGTTTTCTGTTGGTTTGTGTGCCAGGTTTCAAAGCATCCAAAGGAAATCTCATTTGAAGGCTGTTAGAAGGATACTTACGTATCTCGTGGAACAGCAGATCTGTGCTTGTGGTACCCGAAAGGTAAGCTCAATTGACCTTATAGATACACAGATGCAGATTATGGCGGATTCAGTTTGATAGAAAGAGCACATCAGGTATGGCACACTTTCTAGGCTTTGCTAATTTCATGGGATCTAAGAAGCAAAATTCAGTGGCCTTATCCACAGCTGAGTCAGAATATATTGCTACAGCCTCATGCTGTTCTCAACTGTTGTGGAAAGGAACCAGCTGAAGATTTTGTATTATACAATAGTGTTCCAATCTTTTGTGACAACACGATGCTATAAACATTTCCAAAAATCCAGTTCAGCACTCCAAACCAAACACATTGAGATTCGACCCACTTTCTGAGGATAATGTTGAAAAAGGGTTAGTAGAGATGTGTTTTGCAAAAGTGGACCAAATAGCAGACATCTTTACTAAACTTTGTGTCGAGAAAATTTCTGTAAATTAAGAGTCCTTTTAGGCTAAGTTAGATTTAGTTGTGCCTTGTGTCAAGTAATAGATTCTGGCAACTTGGCTTTTAAACACTCTTCCTCAATGATTGGCTGAAATGTCTCTTTGTATTGTGCATGTGTCATAACCTATGTCGAAGTCCTTCAGGTGTTATGTAGATGGCTTTGATTCCCTCAAAAGGGGTTGAAGTATTGGTGCAAGAGAAAGTTAATTGATCATTAATTCACAAAAGCAGAGTGTCATGGTTCTGAACAGGTAGCAGCAAAGGGAACAGAGGTAGCTCTGATATGTTTTCCGATTGATATTTTTCATATCTTTTGGAAAATTACTTAGGATATTTTTCTTTTAAAGAAATTTATCTATCTCAATTATTTTGGCTTGTTGATCAAGGCATAATCTACACATGCTTAAATTGAAGTCGGTTGAGGTATTATAGGCAAGTGATCATTGCCAAAATTGAAATTCGAAATTCTAGCCGTTATTGACTCACCGGCTATAATCCTTCAAACTCTTGCTTCCTTGATGATCACTCTATATAATTTGCTCTTAACCCTTTCAATGCAGCTCACAACATTCATCATACTATACCTCTTCTCATTTGTGCTCTGTTTTCACTTCAAAATTCAAATTTCAAAGTTACTATTCATCCAGCTACTATTCACTGTTCATCTGCGATCATCCGAGACAACGGAAAAACAAACAACACTGGAAGAAAGGTGAGGGGAGTCAATCATGTGAATCATCACATTCTCAGAAATATACAAGAGAAACCCTGAAACACAACAATTGGAGTTAAAACCACCGAGCTACCACCCACAGACTCATCCAAAACTTCAACTCCCACAAAATCCAAACCAAACACCACTTCAGAAAACACCTTCAAAACAATTAAACACAAAGGAGATTGTGCGAGCATCCAATTGAGGGTGGTGGTTCCACAATCAAGGAACTAGCACTTTCTCAGGGGAAAAACTTCATGAGATCAAGAGAATCTAAATCCAAGAATTTGAGAGGTGGTGAAGAAGACGTCAAAATAACTGGTGAAAAGAAGGGGAACCTGTTGTGGAACTTTCAGTAAGAGGAGACTTTCGTTCACTGTAAAGAAGGAGTCAAGAAAGGAAGAGGAGGAAAAATCAACTGGTTCTGAGAGTGACCAAGAGGAAAGCTGCTGCTGCTAAACCTCGCTCAGGCAAGGTAGTCCATAGATCTCCTTTACTGGTTCTACTGAGTTAGTGCTAGAGTATGTCTGTCTTGTGTGAGATTGAGGATGGTTATTTCAATGTGCCTGCATTATCTGAATATAAAGACTAATTGAGTTTCAAGGATGGGATGTCACTGTTGTGATGTTCTGCTGCTAATGTCTCTGGGTGAGGGATGTTAACGATTACTACGACATGTGAGACCGATTATGATGTCTATGTTAATTCTGTTTTTTTCTGTGTCCAGTTGTTAGGGATTCTAGTGGATGTTTGACAAGTATTCAATGTATGGTGCCCATGTTGGTTGGTCACACTGTATCAAATATATGATTTTCTGTTTCTAACTTGTTGGGTTACAGGAAATTCGATTAAGTTTGTCATCATCAAAAGGGGAATTTGTTTAGTCCTTAAGTTTTGAATGATGAAAACCATTACAGGAAACAGGATGATTAAAGTTGAATGTAGTTGGTTCTGGAAACCAGCTAGTTTAATACTTGTTTCCCTAGAAAGTTAATATTTAATGAGAATGCTTTGAAACTAACTTGTTTATTACAGGGAACAGCTGATTAAAAAGCTCATTTACTGGTGCAGAACCAGTACGAGATGTTTCCTTGACTGTTATCTGAAAAAAGTCATATATCTTTGTTTGCATGTTAACAATGTTATTGTGCAGTAATAGATCGATTCCAAGACTTGAAGTGTGAATCCTTCGAAGATATTGAAGAAGAAAGCCTTGGTTCAAAGATGAAGTAATTGAAGTGAAAGATTAAGTTCTTGAAGATTACATGAAGATTCGAAGAATTTAATGATTTAAATAAGAATTGATGTAATATGCTCTGTAGATGATTAAATGGAAATGAACTAAATGCTAAGTGTTTTGAGTATGTTTGTGAATTCTTGTACAAACTTGGAACAGAATTATAACACACACAAGGAACCAAGCTGGGGAACCAGCTGAGTTCCTGAATGAATATTGGATGTGTTGAAAGGGTTTTTCCTAAAATATTTTCAAAGGATATTTGAAAGATATTTGCAGCTGAATTATAAGTGGATATGTGTATATTACCTTAAAACTTGGAGTATAATCTGTTCGATCAAAATCTTAGGATAAAGACGAACAAGATAAATACTTTCCATAAACTATCTTGCTTGTTTGGCAGAATAATTTAATGGTTTAAGTTAATACATATAAATATACGTCTATACTTCGATATTCCATAACTCTCTCACGGATCAAAAAGAGAAAATTACTTTGAGAGAAAAACACAAAAGCTAAGTTCATTACTATCGAGTCATACACGAGACATACAACATTCTCTTACTTGATTTTTAAGAAGTAATTCATAAGAGAGAAAATTGTTCTTTAAGCAATCAACAGAGGGGTTGAAAGCCTGGGTAGTGTTTGTGAGTTCAAGCACAGGACTTACGAGTGTGAGTCGGTGCACATTCAGAGTTGATGTGGGTGTACTGGTTCCCGAGTAGGGAAACAGTAGAGTGAGCAAGTTCTTTGTTTTTCAGAGTTGATTAATAAAAGACTTAGGGTAGGAGGACGTAGCCCAGAGTTGGGTGAACCTCGTTAAATACTGTGTGTTCTTTACTGCTTTATTTACATTCCGCTCATATAGGACCAGCCCAATGGTTCTTATTATAGGTCAAAAGCAAGAAAAAATGGTCATAATCAATCATACTCAAATTCACCCCCCTCTTGAGTATTTCAAAACCTTCAAAAATCATCCCCATTGTCCTCCTTAGCCTTCGTGGCTTAGCAAAAGCTATGAAAAATAGTCCTGTGGCTCTCAAAGTTGGTCCACCAGCTACGAACCTTCCTGATATTTGATAAGTGCCAAAAGTGGTCACATTTAGGCTTTTTTACTCACTATTTTTGGCCTTTTTTATGTTTTCGACCTTGTTTTACTAGCCTTTTGGCTAGATTTCACTTGTATAAGTTTTGTGGTGTTTTACTATTTTTGGCAACTTTTATAGGTTTTTGTTAGTTTTCACTTAATCCCTTTTTATGTCTCTAGATGCAAAGTTTTAAGTTGTGTTTTCTAGGTGCCATGGCTGGTTGGATAGATTGTCTTTTTGTCTTCGGACTCTTATGTCTAACCTATTCTTCGAGCCATAATTCTCTCACATTTTAGGTTTGCAAGTGAAACTCTGTTGCATTGGTTATGTTGTTGATTAGATATATGGTTTTTCCCTCATTTTCTTGATGATTGCATGTGTTTTAGCCTTTTCAAGGCCCTCTTTTCTGCTAATATCATTTGTTAGTGTTCTGATTAGTTTTAGTTTCTATTCAATGTTTTGGATGATCTTGAGACATTTGAGAGCACTACGGAGCATTAAGGAAGTAGTAGGAGCTTGGATTGAATCGATGAAGGAATATAACTGTTGCAAAACATCAATATTGAACATGTCCACTCTTTTAGACATAACTCAAGTTTGGTACCTCGGATTTAGCGATTCTAATTGAGTTGGAAACTAGACTTAAATATCTTTGAAAATATATGTCATATACTCAAGCTAGACCCCTACAACTCAAGATATGGCTCTCGCAAGATGGASCAGTGATATTGCTGCGATAGATCATAAACCGATCCATTTGGATTAAACCAATCGGTTTGAAGTCGAATTTGGATGYATACTAATTTCTTCTTTTGGCCTTTAATCCATGGATATAATTGTAGGTAATTAGATAGCTCTTATATCTTAGGAAATTAGTAGTATTTCAAGAGAGAAATCCTAGCTTGTCAAACAAGCTTTAATTATTAGATTTTAGTTTAGTTTTAGAATTATTTTTTCTCTATAAAAACCCTAGTTTTAGTTTAATTCAATTAATAAATAGTTCATCATTAGTTCGTCAATTATTCGCGCGTTTATGTATTATTCTTCATCTTGCATCTCTTTTATTTTGCTTTCTTTAAACGCTTTTATTATGTTTAATTGCGATATGCGTGAGTAGTTCCCTTTCTAGTGCAATTAGAGATCTATAACAATATAATTAGCATGTTTTAGGTTTGATTTAATTCATACTTTGGTAATTTGTCAAATTCCTATTTGATTGTTCTTCATGATATTCAATCAGGTAGTGCACTACTTAATTGCGTAATTTGATTTGTCACGAGTTTCTTGATCTAGAGATTGAAACTTAATACAAAATCTACATCAATAGGTAGAGCGATACTATCCTAGGTCGAGAGTTACGGTTAGGAGTAGTTTTATGGTTCATTCGATTCGAGAGAACTTTGATCCTTTTCGATTGTGTCTTATTGTGAATTGTTGATACCCAATTATTGCTGATTTACTGTTATAGTTTACCATAGCTCTAGACTTTAGTTAATTGGTGGTTTATTATAATTAATTTGTTGCTTTCATTAGTAGTTGCTAATATAATCAATCAAAGGCCCTTTTACTAATCTAGATGCTTTTAATTAATTAAAAATTAATTGTTGCTTGTGGATTCGACCCTGATACCACTAGCTACATTAGTTAGTTTTAACAAGTTATTTTTTTTATAGGTATGCTGACAAGCCTGTCAAATTTTGGCGCCATTGTCGGGGAAGCGACACATTAATTGTTAATTAATTGAGTCTAGGTTTTTTTTACATAAGACTAACTATGAATTATCATTATGTGGAAAAACCTTACGGTGCCTTTCTTTTTTTCTCAATATGAGYATGAAGTGTTTTGGCGTTATCATCAAAGACTTGGGGATTTTCTTGGTCCACATCATTTGTATAGGCKAATTGATTTATGTTTAGTGATTTATGAGGGTGCAACAATTAAAACACAATTGGTGTTAGAATCCAAATGTAATTATTGTTTCAAAAACTTAGCGCTAGAAGAAGGTTAGAATTTGATAGATGAATTAGCTAGAGAGACCTATGCGGAAGAGATGAAGTTATCGAGTGGTCCAACTCTAGCAAATTACTCTACACATAGTCCTTACATTGATATGACTCAATCTTCTTATTGTTCTAATTGTTGCATTTATGATCATGATGTATCCTTTTGTCCTTACAGTGAGTCATATTTGCATGTTTATAACTCTTCTCCTCAATCTAATATGGATAACTTACATCCTGAACCATCTAACGATAAAGCAGAAATTATGGCTTTAATGAAAGATTTTCAGGAAAGTTTTCAATCGCAAATTAGCGAGGTTGCGGAGAGTCGATGTTGTCTACAACAACGATTAAATTCTCTTCAGTTATCTAATGAGAAAAATATGTTCGATGATGATGATTATAATGATGGATGGTTTACGAGTAAGGATTCTAATAATATTGGCTCTAATGAGGATYAWCGAAGTGAGAAAATGTAGGAATGTATGAATATTCATGAGAATGTTGAACCATTAGTTGAAATATCATTAAATGAGGAATCAAGTAATAATCTAGAATTTTTGGCTACACATTCTTTMGATGATTTGGTTGTTGTTGAGAGTAAGGTTGTTAGTGATARTGTTAAGGTAGAGCCTGCTCTTTTATCTTTTCATGACTCTCTTCCAATGTTGGATATGGTTCCTTCATTGACTTTAATTTATAGCGGAGGTAATGTCTATGATCATCCTAATAAGGAGGAACTAARWGGTAGTTGTAAATTCTCTTCTCTTTCTTCTGATTTCTCTTTTTATATTTCTTTTAATTCTTCTTTTGATTTTTTTATCTAACTTTCCTTTTGAGCTAATTAAGGTGCTTGTACCCAAGCCATATGTAGTTCTTCGTAACATGTTTACAGGAGAATTGACAAGCTACTCAAGGCTTTGGATTCTTCTGATTAGTTGTTTGGGTAAGAGGTCGAGCTAACAACGTTAAACAACCGCTTTGGGGGAGGTAACCCGTAAATTTATTGCTTTTTAGTGTAGTTTTTAGCTTAGTAGTAGTGTAGTGTGGTTGTTTTGGTGATAGAATGTGAGGGTCTAATGATCGGCGCTAAGTTTGTAGGCAAGATGAGAGTTCGAGCATAAAAGCCAAACTGATCAGTTTGACTGAACTGATCAATTTGGGGGTCAGTTGACTCGGACGATCGGATGCGTGAGTTTGYAGCAAAACTGAAAAAAAGAACGAAACCGGTCGGTGTAGACACCTAAATGTGTCTCCCCAAATGAGTAATCCGTGATGAAACATACCGCGTCTCGCGATTGTTTTGACTCAGAAAAGATGCTTTGAACTCACAAAAGTTGGAAATACGTGAGGTCGTACTCGGAACTATTGAGCAAGGTCAAATACAGGCAAAATATTTTCTTTCGGTTTTCTCGATATCTCAAGGTTTTCAAACAAGTTACGCTGCGATTCTCATGCTTTTTGTTTTATCATGTTCGTCACTATTTTATCTGAATCGCCAGTATTTTTAAATATTTTCTGATTTTTCTATGATTTTCTATGATTTTGCAATGTTTAAATACGCAGAATACGCAGAAAATACATGAATAATAGAAAATACGCGGAATGTTCTAGAAACATACTTTCTGCGAAAGGAGACGTCTAGTAATCCGTAATCTTAGAAAATCGGACATATGGCAAAGAATTATTCCGAATTGAAATATTACCGATTTTTGGTAAAAATATATACGCAGAAGCCTGCGTATATACGCTCCTAGGAGCGTATATACGCAGGGTTACATACGCTGCTTTGAGGAGCGTATATACGCTGAGGAGCAGCGTATATCGCTCCTTGAGCATATACGCTGCCCCTCAGCGTATACGCTCCTCCTTTGCCTCCGCGCCTATAAATACGTCTTGCCTCATTCGAACTGAAACGATTACACACGGTTTTCAACTGACACTTCTATTCTGTCTCTCTCTGTCCTAACTTACGTATTCTCTCTCTCACCTCTCAAACACTCCAAACACATTCGTTCTTGAGTTCTAAGCATCGATTCTGTTCGATTCAACAAGCGAAATCAGGGTTAATCTGGAGTTACTCACCTAAACATCTTTTGACTCTACTTAATTCCTTTTGTCACTTTTTAATTTGACTATCTTATTGCGATTTCAATTAAATCAACACAATGTAGAAACTACCTTTTAATTGATTCATGTAATATGTAGGATTGTCACTCATGTTTTCCAAATTCGTTTTCATTACACTTATTATTTTATCATTATCTTGTCACAATTCATATTATGCATATCGTTATTGTCAATACTAACATGTTTCTTTGTCTTGATTAGCAATTCGACCAAAGGACGTCTTCTTTTAGTTTTTGCTTTAACGATTGTGTATTTGCAGTGACAAGGTGAGAAGGACACACTATATATTATCATGTCACTAACCTTTGTTTTCATGTCTGTTTATATATATTTCTATCACACTATGTACATATTGTTTAAACAAGACCGGGATTTAATCGCTGTCACATTAAGTCAGATAATCATGGACGACCGTTTTCTAGCACCTTGTTAATTTGACTAATTCAAGTGATCGCCTTATCATTATGAAGTATTGTTTACATAATAGCACTCAATTAATAATATTAGATTAGTGCGCTTTCAAGATCCAATTCAATAGGCTCTTTGAATTCATTGTTTGACTTTATGGAACTACAATGAGACCGAGTAGAGGCCGCTACATGCGGGCGGATTGGGTTACTGATTCAATCCGTACCATGTCCCCGAACCCACACTTTGGTTACTGGACCTATTTGTGGAGGCCACTAGTTTGGCACAATGTTTCGGGGTCGTGAATACTTATAGCACGGTGGCGTCCCCCAATTTGAACCCACCCAACCATTCACATGCGGATTCCAGGCTCAATTCCCTGACACTGAAGCTGAGGTCACGCCCCCCTAAGGCGGGGCGAAGCCCTACAGTCGGTTTCGGAGGATTTTCGTGAAATTTTCMAACCTCTCCAAGTCGGGCAAAAAGTATTGTTTTCTGACTTCAAACGACATTCTAAGAAGGACCAACTATAAGTAGTGGCCACCACCCTTAGTTTGCTAAATTCGACTCCTATAGTGGGTTTTTGGGCAGTTATTGTTTTCAGTCAGGGAACAATTGTCGAAAATGTGTCTGCTCTTTCTCATTCCTTTGTTCTTTCCACCATGGATGGTTATGCYCTTGATATACTTCCTTTCWCTTGCACTAAGGACATTCTAGAGGTTGGTTTGGGGGAGGAATTTGTGAAGTGCACTCTAGTGGTTTGAGGTAAGTTTATTGCTTTCTAGTGTAGTGTTTATTMRTTTCTTAGGACTGTTGTAAGGTTTGTATCATTACTTAAGAGTGGGAGTTTACTTGCAGCCAAAAAAATGTATAGTTTTCTTAATTTATTTTAGAAAAATTAATGATCTCTCTCTTGTATATGATTGGATTCTCTTGAAAAGCATGTCTCCCTATGCCTCATTGGTTGTCAAAAGTTTTGATGCTTGTGATAATTGAACTTGACCTATGTGAACTCGTGGTTACTTTTCTGATTCCTTGACTGGATTTGATTGGCATGACTGAGCTTGATGTAACATCTCGGAACGAGGAAGGATTGAACTTGTAAGGATTTGAGCCTAATTGTTTCATCATTTTTCATTTCTTTCTTGTGTGTTAGTTCCTGGTGCGTCACTATCTCTTAATATTGGCTTGGTACTTGCCTAGTTGGCTATTTGGTCTTATGTTGAGCAAGATAYGAGGCTTTCGTTTGTTAGGAGCCATGCTTCAGTATTTAGAAACACTATATTTTCCCTTGATCCTTGATTTTGAGCCTGATTCCTTTCATTTCATGATTACCTACATTGCAACCCATGTTGGTCTTGTTCATGTAACCCAAGTTCATCTTGGGGGAACATTTGGGAGGTTATTATGTGTTTAGTGTATGCTATTTTGAAGGCTCATGTTGGTGATTATTTYGAGTGCGTGTGGTGTTTCACATTTGGTTCCTTAGCTTGAGTATCGTCATCATTTCTATGTATAGTGCAAGGAAAAAGTTGTATTCATTAGTTCAAAAAAAAAAAAAGAAAAAGAAAAAAAAGTGCAAAGTCAAAAAATTTCGAAAAAACAAGTTTTATTTCTTAGTTTGCTAGTCAAATAATGCCTTTATGCTTGTGTAATACTCTAATAAAGATGATGATGCGTTGAGGTTGTGGTTCTTTGAGTTGGATGATTTTGGTTACTTGAGTTGGGGTTTGCTTGGAGTTGAATTAGCCTTTTCTCATGTCTATTTGCGTTGATTACTGTATGCTCCCTTAAGTTAGACTTTTAACTCATATTTCCCAAAATTTTATTCTAACCCTAACCTAAGCCTCATTACAAGCTATCAAAAGACCTCACTTGATAAGCATATGTCCATTTGTGTCTCTTAGATTGAGTACCTTGCCAAGTTGTTGAGTTAGTGTATGCATTTCGAGTCAACTTGTTGGTTGAGTGCTATTGTTATCCTTTTCAAACACATGAGTGTTGGTGAGATGGGAGGGTGCATTTAGTGATTTTGGCTACAAAAGTTGATTCATGTGCACATTTTTATGCACATGTGGGGTGGTGAGCGAATGGGTTCATTTTTAACCTACCACACAAAGAGAGGAGTGCCACTACTGAGGAGTCCTTCCTTGATTCTTATTCTCTCTATACTTGAAGGCTAGTTATGTTGTTGTCCATTCATGTACTTGGATAGGCATTGAGCAACTTGGAATCTTTGGTCGAGGGATTAGCCACGGGTATACTTGCAATATTATTTTATGGGGTGAGGCATTTTAAATTGAGAATTTAGATGAGCTCTCTTGAGGACAAGCAAGAGTTTGGCTTGGGGGAGTTTGATGTGTTAATTAGATATATGGTTTTTCGCCTCACTCTCCTGATGATTTGCCTGGTTTTTGGCCTTTTTATGGCCCTCTTTGCTACTAATATGGTTTGTTTAGTGTTTTGATTAGTTTCAGGTTCTACTCATGTTTTTGGATGATCTTAGGACATTTGAGAGCACTACGYAGCTTTAAGTAAGTAGCCTTGCATGGAGTTTGGATTGAAGCGACGAAGGAATATAACTGTCGCAAAGCATCAATATTGAAACATGTCCACCCTTTTGGCCATAACTCAAGTTCGGCACATCGGATTTATGCGACTCTAAATGGTTTGGAAACTAGACTTAAAGGTCTTCGAAACGATAGGTCATATGCTCAAATTGAACACCTAGAACTCAAGATATGGCTCTCGCAAGATGGACCAGTGAAACTGTCGCGATCGATCATAAACCGATCGAGTCGTTTTAAGGTCGAATTTGGACGGATACTAATTGCTTCTTTTGTCCTTTAATCCATGGATGTAATTGTAATTAGATAACTCTTCTATCTTAGGAAATTAGTAGTATTTAAAGAGAGAAATCCTGGTTTGTCAAACAACCTTTGATTATTACATTTTAGTTTAGTTTTAGAATTACTTTTTCTCTCTAAAAACCCCAGTTTTACATTAATTCAATTAATAAATAGTTCATCATTAGTTCTTCAATTATTCGAGCGTTTTGGTATTATTCTTCATCCTTTATCTTTTTTTTTTCATTGTTTGCTTTCTTTAATCGCTTTTATTATGTTTAATTGCAATATGCGTGAGTCGTTCCCTTTCTATGGCAATTGGAGATTTATAACAATTTAATTAGCATATTTTAGGTTTGATTCAATTCATACCTTGGRAATTTGTCGAATTCCTATTTGATTGTTTTGATGATATTCAATTAGGTAGTGACGACTTAATTYCGTAATTAGATTAGTCACGAGTTTCTAGCTATATAGGTAGAACGCGACTATCCTAGGTCGAGAGATACGGTTAAGAGTAGTTCTATGATTCATTCGATTTGAGAGAACTTAGATCCTGTTCGATTGTGTCTTATTGTGAATTGTTAATACCCAATTATTGCTGATTTGGTGTTATATTGAACCATAGCCCTAGACTTTAGTTAATTGGTTGTTTAATATAATTAATTCGTTGATTTCATTAGTAGTTGCTAATATAATCAATCAAAGGCCCTTTTAGTAATCTAGATGCTTTTAATTAATTAATAATTAATTGTTGCTTCCTTATGGATTCGACCCTGTTACCATTAACTACATTAGTTAGTTTTAATAGGTTATTTTTGATAGGTATGCGACAAGCCTGTCACATTGGATAACAYATTTTGAAAGCTTTCAACGATGTATCACAAGCTGAAACCCGAGTTCCCAGGAAAAAGTTATGGTCGGTCAAAGTCTGAGCATAGGGAGCGTTGACCAAGGTTTAAAGGAGCCAAATAAGGGGAAATGTCGAGACTCCTACGCTCTGCCCTTCATGTTGCAAGCTCTACCGAAACCCTAGATTGAAATCCAAATGTCGAGAGCCCAAAGCATACGCTCTGACCCTCAGAGCCTAATTGACCTCCCATCCGATTTTGACTTCTGCACTTTGGCTTAGATGACACACTTGTAATTATTCAGAACTTGTAATCTTAGTAATGATATTCTTGTAATTTTTCCAAAGATTTCTAATATGTGTAAATAGGAATTTTAGAAGAGAGTGAAAAAAGCTTTAGTTGTAATTCCTTTTTACATTTTTGCTTTTTAATTTTTAGAAAATTTTTAATTTCATTTTACTTTGGCTTTTCAATAAAAATTTTAAAAAAGATTTTTCGTACTTCACTTGAAGTACCTTTTGTCATTTTAAGTGTCTTGTCATATATGCAAAGTATGGACCCTCCTACTCTTGAGTTTGATCTCGAGATTGAAAAGACTTTGAGGAGTTTGTGTAAGGTTGGAAAATAAGGAGCAAGATTAAGGGAGGAATTTGAAAGAGAAAGTTTGATTGAGTCATCAAGTGAGAGTAATCAAGAGGAGGATTTGGAAAGAGAAGAACAAATTATAATCATGGCTAAAGAATTAAAGAGCTTAGGGACTCTAAGAGCCTACTCAACTTTTAAGGCTATCCGCTTGTCAACAATTGAAGGAACATTTGAGATTACACCGAATCTCGCACTCATTCACCTAATTATGTCAAGACCTTTGCATGGACAAAAGAATGATAACCCCTACACACACCTAAGGACATTGAGAAGTATTGTGATACCATAAAGGTGAATGGGGTTACTCAAGAGTATTTGCACCTCAAGAAGTTCGAGTTCTCACTAGCGTGGAAAGCCCTAGATTGGCTAGAAAAGGATGTCAAGCCCAATTCTTTAACCACTTGGGAAAAGACCACTTATGCTTTCTTGCACAAGTTCAATCCTCATTGGAAGACCTCTAAGATCCAAGCAAAAATCCAAGGAGTCACACAAAGGGTGGATGAGACACTATATGAGGCTTGGGAGAGATTCAAAGAATATAAAACGAAATTCCCTCACCATGGGTATCCAAAGTGGTTGTTCTTCCAAACATTTTACTTGGGTCTCAATAACACCTCTATTACTAGTTTGGATGCCAGAGCYGGTGGTTCAATTAAGAACAAGAGTGAGAATGAGATTGAGGATATAATCAAAGATGTGGTTGATAGATATGCCGCTTGGCAAGAGAATGAGAAAGCACCTCCTATGCAACCAAAGGAGGCAGTTAACGCACTTGAAAGTGGAGAGGTGATGGAAAAACCCCTAGAAGGCATCAAATCTATTATTGAGAAGAGCCTTGATAAGGGGGGAATCTCCTCCCTTTAAGCCCCTCAACCCACTACCATATTGAAAGGTAAGCCTAAAACCCCCTTGTACGGGCACTAGGGCTGGTCCCTTTGCTACGGGGGTACACCTGGTGATGACTTTTTTTGGAGTTCTGTGTATCATACTCGAAAAGAGTAGAGGAAGTCGCCACCGCACTCCTTTAGGGAGCTGCGGAATCCGTTTTAAGCTTTCCTATAATTGCATAAACCAAGGCGAATGACTCCCCACCCTCCCCCCACACCCCCCCCCCCCCCCCCCGCATGTAGCAGCCTCCACCCGGTCATTGCGAGTCCATCACTACAAGAAAAATCATTTTTCGCAACAAAAAATTGGCAATGACTTTGTTGTCATTGCTAAAAATATTCTTTAGCAACAATAATATGTCGTTGCTATCGATAACATTTCATTTCCGTCCCCAAATTTCATGTGCGCAACCTTCTTAAATTTTTAAGGTATTTTATTACAACAAGTTTTGTCATTGTCATATATTTAGGTGTTTATTGCAACGAATTTAGTCATTGCTTATCTTTTTACACATTTATGACAACGACATTTGTCATTGCTAATAGGTTTATTATGTTTTGCAACGATATTGTTGTTGCAAAAAAATACAAATGGAATTAAAACAAAGAGAGTAATACTACTACAGTACAATTGAAAACCCACAAACCTTACTTTTCTCACACACTCACCACCGCTTCATCAATTGCAGCAGCGATAGGCGACAACCCCACCCTTCACCACCACCAAGCGGAGATCCACAAAGAGTGGCGTGCATTAGCGCGCAACCGCGCGTAACTACCCTTCCAATTGGGCGGCAACATAAGGCCCTAACAAAACTGATTTTTTGGTCTGATCCGCAAAGGAGAAAGTTTTTCAAGGCTACTCCAAACTGGCAACTTCTTATGACCAAGTGTGTCCTTAGTAGAAACAGAACTAGACTTAGCAGCAAGGGTCTCAATAGAGTCACAACCCAGTCTCTTACTCTCGGCATGGTCCTTCTGCTATACACGTCTTGCCTCAGCACGACCCATCACATCAGTGACATTCATCCATCCAGACACAGTAGTGAGTAGAAATCTTGTGGTCACCTCGAGCAAGTGGGGTCACCTCAAGTGTTGAATAAGATTCTTAGTATTTCTCCCACTCCATTGCATTGCCCGAATGCAAGGGCTTGTGCTCAGGARGAACTGTGTCAATAGTAGGAATAACCTGAACTTTCCCAAATTGCCTCATCACCCTTGAAGGGAAATAAAAGGTCAACGTGGTCAAGCTAGCCACACGCTCATATGGAGAAAAGCGAGTATGCACCACACTCATAATACCCCACCAAGGCACAGTCCACTGCACGAGAATGCCACGGTCAACAAGGATAAGAATCCACTCATGCCGAGATTTGTTGACATGGACCCTCTTACGGGAAAAGAATCCCTTAGCAGAGTATTTGACAGGATTCTAGGGCACCTCAACTAGGCTCAAACGCTCTATTAGCCAAATCTGTCAAAAAAATAGCATGTGCAATATTTAGTCATCACATCAATAAACAAGCAATAACATTTGTATAAATACACTATTATGTAAAAATTCAGACAAAAACGGGACATCCAGAAAAAGGCGCATGCGCATTGTTTTGAAGACGGTCAAGCATCATGAATATCTCCCCCGTGCACACCCGCATAGGAGTARTACTAGCCTCGCATTGCTCAACAATTGAAATTATGCTAGCATGACAAACATTGGGCT
Source organism: Bassia scoparia (assembly GCA_008642245.1). Lineage (NCBI taxonomy): Eukaryota > Viridiplantae > Streptophyta > Magnoliopsida > Caryophyllales > Amaranthaceae > Bassia > Bassia scoparia. The sequence continues at coordinate 70,406 of SNQN01000878.1, read as the reverse complement.
TGCCATGAACAAATAAGAAGCGTGCAAATAAGCAAATCATAATTGCATGTCTACAGTAAACTCTACGGCAAGAGGCATCACTAGTAATGTAATAAACTAAGGCAAGCAAGTCAATTTCCCGATCATGCACTATGCATCATGAAATAGTTGGACTAAGTCTCAAGTATCGCTTGTAATCTTCAACAAAGTGATCAGCATTATTAGGGATACAAGGGAAACTTACATCAAGCCAAGCAATAATAGCACCAAGCTCTTCAGGTAGAGGAACAATTTCCTTGTCCCGAAGACAAAAACAATGCATCAATGGATCCCACAAGCTTATAGCAGCATAAAGAAGGTTTGTATCGAGGCTTACATACCTTAAAGTCAAGAGAAAATCACAATTTAGCCATACAAGGTCCTCCCTTTCGCGAGCATCAAGGTTTCGGAGCACATCGTTCAAAGCATTAGCAAAAACTCTCTCCATTTGATTTGTTGCAAATTTCTTTGATGTAATGAATTAAAAGAAGTATAAAGCAATATAAGAGAGGTTTTAAAGCGCTAAGGAGGTTGTAATAATGAATTAAGGCGTGCATAAACCCCTATTTATAAGCAATTGAGCCGAAAAAACATGCCAAACATAAAAAATTGAGCAAAATACGCCAATTTTTGGGCGCAATTGGGCGTAATTATGCCTATTTTTGGCTTATTGTGGCCGATTTTAATTTGCTCCCTTTGCTTTCTCCCATGCACTTTGGCAGGGTCCAACCTGGGTCCTGCATTTTCAAGTAGGAATGGGCCGACATTCGCCTCAACGTAACATACACAACAACACAAGATGATTGACGTCGTGTTAGAAGTTTAAATACATGCATTGCATATAGTTAGCAAGTTGGCCTTTGCAAGTCGTAGTTAAACTCGACATTACAAAATGAGTTGTGTCTAGAGTCGTACACAAGACTAGGCATATTTACACAAACACTCGAGTCTAAGTTAGAGTCGAGTCGAGTCAAGTCAAGTGAAGCAAAAGTCAACAAATAAGTCTAAGCTAAGTCCTAAAATCAACCAATGCAAAGCTAGGGTCACCCCTCTTCCCTGCAGGTGAAAGGTACATCTACTGCTCGAGACACGTCGAGAAGGTATAGCAACTCACCGCTCGGAAACCTCGTGCTCGAAGAGGTCGAAGTCCTGCCCRGGTTGGAGACTGGTCTCATCCGCACATTGCCATAGACGTCAACATCCTCATCGTCGCCCTGGCGAACCTCCTACAGGATTTTCAAGTAAAAAACGGGTTCCCGACCCTGCAAATAATTGAAATTACAAGATTTGGTGCACTTARCGAGTCTCTCAGCTGACATTAGGAGTGTCTCCAAGCATCTATCGCTCCTAGCAGCCTCACGACTCCTGCCCGAGACATTTATTTCACAAGTCAAGCAAGTCAGCACATGAGTGAATATTGGCATAAAAGGACAAAATCAAGCAAATAAAGCGTCCCCTACCTGATCGACTCCAAGGGGCATTGAGTTCTGAGTTTGTCTAACAGCTAGAGGGGRAGGCTCAATAAATTCGTCCGAACCAAGACGAATCCTCAAGTTGGCCAAGGGGATCTCCRCGAGGTCGTAGTTAGGCTACACAAGCAAGCTAAAGTTAGTGCACAACTACTGGAAAGCAAATGCAAAGAAAAGGTGTTGATGAACAAGAGTCATACCTCGGCAACTAGCTCAACTCGGAGGGCTAGCCTCTCTTCGATAAAGCGCTCATAGGCGTCCTGACCCCTAGAACCTAACAAGAGCTGGTACTCCACTGCCTCACCATGACTCAAGTCATTATACAAAGCAACAACACAGTAATTAANATAGGCGTCCTGACCCCTAGAACCTAACAAGAGCTGGTACTCCACTGCCTCACCATGACTCAAGTCATTATACAAAGCAACAACACAGTAATTAAGTGATCCTCATCCATCATAGTGTTTGGAGGATCATGAGGCACTGTAGTCTCAGAATAACTATGCTGCCTCACCACACGCTCCCCAAGGTACTAAACAGGCTCTTGAGGCCCCTAAAAGATACATCGCCTTTTAAKAAGATCGGCCTCTGCAACAAACCTCCTCGACGTTGCATTCCATACTCGTCTTCATCGGCGCCACTCCACCTGTAGCTAAATGTGGTTAAAATCGCAAACATTGAAAGAAAACATGCAAGTAAAAGGTAACGAAACTCACCTCAGTTGGGTTTAAGCGGCGGAGTCAGCTAGTCRAAGTTGGAGTGTCGGGGTGTCCACCGCATCATCACGGGCCACCTAGCAGGATGTGCATGGTGAGACAATCTAGGCACCAAGCCCACGCGTGGAAAGTACTCATACACCCAAACCTGCAATTACAGCTAACKTGATCAACCAACAACAGGGGTAAATCAAATACAGACAAGGCGGTAAAAGTCAAAGAGAATTACCTCAAGCACTCTCCAACACCAACTAGTACAGGAATTGTAGCCCCATCCAGCTGACGGCATGTTGAGTCCCTTAGGTTTTGAATGATGACAAACCATTACAGGAAATAGGATACTTAATTATGAATATAGTTGGTTTTGGGAACCAACTGATTTAGGATACTTGTTTCCCTAGACAAGTTAATATTTATTGTGTATACATTGAAACTAACTTGTTTGTTACAGGGAACTAGCTGATTACATACAAAGCTCATATACTGGTACAGAACCAGTACGAGCTGTTTCCTTGATTGTTATGATGAAAAAACAGTCATACATCTTTTATTGTACTTTAACCATGTTACATGTGCAGTAATAGGATGATTCCAAGACTTGAAGTGTGAAGCCTTTCGAAGACATTGAAGAAGAAGTGTGTTCAAAATTGAAGTATTCAAAGAGAATTCAAAGTCTTGAAGATTACATGAAAATGAATGAATACTTTTAATAGTTTAAAATCTAGGAATTCAAGTAATATTCTTAGTAGTGTGATTTAATGTATAGTTTGGGTGTTATAAGTGTCTTGAGTTATGGTATGTATTCTGGTACAAGTTTGGAACGATTATAACTACTCAATTTAGGAACCACGTTGGGAACCAGCTATGTTCCTGAGTAGAATTATGGTTCGGTTTGAAAAAGAGTTTTTTAAAATATTTTAAAGGATATTTTGATAAAGAAGGTTGCAGCTGGAAATATAGATGAGAATATGAATATTGCCTTAAACCTTGGAGTATATATCTGTTCGATTATTTCCTTAAAAGATTAAAATCGAACAAGATAAATACTTTCCATAAATCTCATCTTGCCTTGATTGGCAAGTATAGATTTAAGGAAACTAGGTTTAGGTCAATAAACATATAAATACTCATCATACTTCTAATTCTACACATCTCTCGACGGATCAAAGGAGTTTAATATTTTTGAGGGAAAAACACAAAAGCACAAGAACTTTACTTTGAGTCACACAAGAGCATTAGTCGAGCTTCATTATTCTCTTACTTAGCTTGTTAAGAAGTAAATCAAGAAGAGAAAAAAGTTGTTATTGTAAAGGCATTCAACAGAGGGTGAAGGCCTGGATAGTGTTTGTGAGTTCAAACACAAATTGGACTACGAGTGTGAGTCGAGTGCACATTCAGAGTAGAGTGTGGGGTGTGCTGGTTCCGAAGTAGGGAACAGCAGAGTGAGTGTGTTCTTTATTTTTCGGAGTAGATTAATAGAAGAACATAGGTAGGAGGGACGTAGCCCAGAGTTGGGTGAACTCTCGTTAAATATTTTGTGTTCTTTATTGCTTTACTTATATTCCTCTCTTACAAAACCACCCAACTGGTTCCCCATACTAAGTCCGAAAAGAAAGAAAAATTGGTAATAGACAATTATACTCAATTCACCCCCCCTCTTGAGTATCACATAACCTTCACGGCAGCACATCCTCATAGAATGGACAAGAGTAGCATAGCCAAATCRGCCCCAATCGTAGGAGGAAACAGTAGAAAGGTCTTCTCGAATAGGGAGAAAGCAAAGTTGAAGTGTACTTCCTGTGCTCTTATCAGGACACAAAGTTGTGCAACGCATCACCAGGATAAAGATCCTAGCTAACTACTCATCTGTGGTACCCGCCATCTCTAGACCATCAATGAGCTCGCTCTACGACGCCTTGTTCTCCACGCTCTCGGTTCGCAAACGAGAAGCGATCGGATCTAGCCAGTCAACTAAGCGAGGATTAGAAAGCTTGATCTCGCTATCCATAGGGACAAGCTTGTCAGTGAAGTCATATGGGGTCAAAGCCATTTCCCCCCTTGGMAAGTGAAAGGTGTTCGTGGTGTCCCAAAACCACTCTATCAAGCCGAACACCGGTATCTTAGGAGCAAGCGAGTACGATTGGCTAGTTATGCTGAGGATGAAGTCACGAAAGCCGCAGCGGCCGAGGATGTCCCATACTCCTCCACGACGCTCAAAGAAGTCTTTGCGGAACATATCGACAATAGTGTGAGAAGTTCCATACYTTCGAGTCTTATAGTCACTCTGCACGAGGGATGACACAAGGGTTAGCAACGAATTCATAATGATCTGTGTGAATTATGGGGTTTTGTTGTAACTTGTAATGCTTGTTTCTTTATTCTATCTTAATAGTCTGATTTTCATTTCTAGCAATGATCATTAATATTTTTTTATATGTAACACTATAAGTATTAGATTTCCTAGTAAAACCTTTCGCTTCTTTAGCTTCTCAATTACAATAAACGTTCAAACTAATTCTTGCTTTTTTAGAATTGATAAATTTTCTGCACCTATTAGAAAAATATGCAAGAGTGGGGGCTGGTTGGTGGTTATGGTGTAGGAGTAGGTTTAGGTGAAGCTAGAAGCTTTTATATGGAGGTTTCGAACTAAACTTGTTTTTGATTTCCTTCTATATACCCTTTAATTTGAACCTGTTTCCATGAATCTTGTAGATCAGGGAACTAATATCAAAGAGGTAAATGTACATCGTCTTATGGCATATATCTATCTTATTATTTATTTATAATCGCATAGATATATATACATCGTCTTCTATAGTCTTTTAGTGTCTCCTAAAATAAACCTCTTAATGAAATTAAACTAACTTTGTTTGCACGTGCTTTGCTCGATTATGGCCTGCATTTCTGTAATCATATAGGTAATTAATGCTCTATTGCTTCTGCTTTAAGGTGTATTTTCCTTATATATAAATGTTCTTAAAAAGTTTTATTGAATTATAAGTWTTTCGTATTATATATGCATTATCTTATTCAAACTTTGTTTTACTTAAGGGTAAATAAATATATCATCGTGTATTATGTTTTAGTATCTACTGACCTTTGTGCTTTGTTAGCTTATGCCCTACATTTTTTTTATTATGTAGGTAATGCCTTGTTGCCGTTTCATGTTGCTTCCTCTGTGCTGCTGTTTCTGTAATAATGATATCTCATTTGTACGGAGTATTATTCTCATGMATCATTCACTTCTAATCCTATGCACTGTTATTACTTTGTACTTTTTTGTGAAGTATATAATTAGCTACTAATCCATTTTCCTTTACCATACATGTGGGCTGCTATCGGACTTTTTTTTAGAGTTTACGATATACTCCATAGTTATCGTTGTTCATAGAAGACTATTGCATTTTAATTGTTTGTGTTTTTTCCCTGTAATAAGTACAAAATTATTGCATTTTGGATTTAGGATCTAATGGAAATAGACTGTGTGACCAAGGCACAAAGCAATATCTGATCCTCATTTACTTATCTAAGTTGATAATTAGGTTTCTTTGTATCAAACTCTTTGCTATATATAATACTAGATATCTTTTCTATTTTCTTTTTTGTTTGTTGAGCATGGTTCTCTTTATTCTTTTGATGTTAAATTAAGTTGAAATGTGAGATGTTACTTAATTATGATCATAGTTGCTTCATTTACACATGAAATCTTGTATGCATCTCGTATATCTCTAAGAATTCAATATGTTCAYTTTGATCTGGCCTTGCAAGCCTATATTTGGTGCTCATCATTTGTTATTGTGTGTTTGCTAGGGTCATTGGAGGGCTACATTTTGGCTTCTATAGACTCTCTTGTCATGGTTGGTGTCAAAAACCCAAGGAGAGAAGGRGTACGAAGACAAATCCAAGGTTGAGCAATCCTCCAAAGAATGTACATGGTGAGCAGGTGGATGCCCGGTGGCCTTCTTGGCTTTCAGCTGTTGCTGGTAAATCTATCGACGATTGGATTCCAAGACGAGATGATACTTTTGAAAAGATTGATAAGATGGGGGAATTACAAATTTACTTATGATTTTGTACCCTGACTAGTGTGAAGAAGGCACATTAGTTGGAGTTTGGCTTGACCCTTTTGTATGTGATTGCTGTTGATAGTGTTTTTTCATGTCATGATTGATTGGATAAGGATCGTATAGTAATGTCTATAAAGCCAAAGTATCTATGATGGGGAAGATTGTTGCACTTAAGACGGTGAGGGAATTACAAATTTACTTGCTGCTAGTCCAAACATCAAGTTTGCAGAGCCACAGGTTCATGATAATCCATCTTTGAACATAAGTATGTAAGAAGTAACTTATATGGTGCAAAACTCTGGTTGCTATTGCTGGTTTGTTTACGCCTGTTTTTAGCTCAATAATTATTTGTAATCATATTGCATGTAAAATGTTATATGCATCTCTGGACTAGAGCATTGTCATAATCGGGGTATTCTTCACCYTGATATCAAGGGATCAAATCTTCTTCTTGACAATGGAGAAATACTAAAGATAGCTGATTTTGGACAGGCTACCTTTTTTGATCCAATCAAATGTACAACAGCAACACTGGCTGCCTCGGGCTGAGCACAACAGTGTTGCAACGTGGCAGCAGCTTCGAAACAGCGTTACAAGTCCCCAGAGCAGCAGCAACATGGGTTTTGTGTTTCAGGCGATGAAGCTATTCGAAATTCGGGATTGGAAGCATTTTGTCATGTATATAGTTCTTGTATATAGTGCTCGTTGTATCATGTATTGCCTTCTTTTTTGTGATGATCACACATCATTTTGGGCTTAGCTTTTCAAGTGTTAGATACATGTAATTTTGTACATGAAACTAGTGCTTGTATGTTAACTTTTGGTATAATACATGACTTTGTAAGAAACGTATTGCATATAAATGAAAAAAATGTTGCACTAATCAAGGTTTAATAATTTATGAATGTTGCATATAGATTAACAAAGTGTTGCAATTATAAAGGTTTTTTAGAAGTGTTGCATAAAGATTAAAAAGTGTTGCAATTAAAAGGCTCTAAAGTCTAAATGCGTTGCATAAAGGTAAAAAACGTTTTGCAATTATAAAAGTTCTAAAGCCTAAAAGTGTTGCATAAAGATGAAAAAAACGTTGCAATTATAAAGGTTTTAAAGTCTAAAAGTGTTGCATAAAGATGAAAAAAATGTTGCAATTATAAAGGTTTTAAAGTCTAAAAGTGTTGCTATAAATGGTTAAAAACGTTGCATGTTAGTTGCATTTGACAAATCATGCAACATTTTTGCAAAGCGTTGCAATATACCCTGCTAAGTGTTGCAATAGAGCTATTGCAACTTGACCTATTGCACTACTTGGAAAAATGTTGCAATAGCCCTTTTGAAACATATGTATCCATATAMCAACATTATTGAAGCGTTGCTATAGCCTATTTATGTAGTAGTGCAAATTGAATAGCCAATGAGGATAAGTATGATATATCAAAATAGATTTGATTTCGGAAGTCGCAACAAAATCAACAAACCATATTCATTAAACCAAATCCTTATGCACAAGTTGAGGAAAAGTTGTATTAGAAAACGTATGCCGAGAGCTCAATAATAGGCGGAAAATATTTATTTTKATTATTTTCTGTTTTCGGGTATTTTTCTGAGTAAAAACGATTTTATAGAACTATTTCTAAAGGTCTTTTCTAAAAATTTTCATTTTCATCTTATTTGTCTCATTTTTCGAAATTCGCCAATATTTTAAAATAAATTTTCTGATTTTTCTATGATTTTCTAGATTTATACAAGTTTGCAAAATAATTTTTCGAAAATAAATAAATATAGAAATTCGTAGATAAATTCAGAACATTCGAGAAATATTCGGAATATTCTAGAAGAAGATTAATCATGTTTATCCACAAGTGGATAAAGTTTAATTGGATAGTAGAATAGATGCAAAATCAAGGATATTAATTCTCGAACGAAAGGATAGATTGAATAACAATAATTTACCATGGATCGCTGATGTGGCCATCCACGTGGAGGCCACGTCAGCCCATCCATATATACGGACCATATGTCCGTATATATTGATGGATCTACCGTATATATGGTCCCATGGACCATATATACGGTTGTCACTACCGTACATACGATTCTTTGGGCTGTATATACGGTGGTATCCGTATTCGTATATCTTTTTTTTTCCACCTATGTTTTCCCATACGCCTATAAATACAAGCTCTCGGTGCTCAACGAAAATCAACTTTAATCAACAAATTCTCTTATGTTTAAGGAAATTCTAAACTCTCAAAATTCTCTCTAACAAGTCACTAATCAAAATCTAAGGTTCTCAAATCTGTCACTACTTTCTGAGTTGTTTCTTTGCGAATCAAGGTACAAATTTTGAGGCTCGTTATTTAATTCAATACTCTCTTTACTTTTTATTATTGTTTTTTATTAAAATTATAATTTCGCCTTTTGAATTTCAATCATATGAATTATAATTTCGCTTTTTGAATTTTAATCATGTAAATTCATTAGTTTTCAATTGTTTTCYCTTTATCYCAATTGCTTTAATCGTAATTGTCAATGCTAACAATATGTTTTGTTGTGATAAGCGATTCAAGTCGAAGCATAGTTTTTTATTAACGAACCTTTGTTTTCTCTTGTGATTGATAGCAAAGCAAGGTAAGTTTGATTTGAATATTTAAGTTTTCTATTATTGCATACTAACCATCATCCTATATGTATGTTGATATTGTCTATGTATGACATCACTTTTTATTACGTAAACAAGACATGAAATTATTGAATCGCATTAAATTCAGATTAATGATAGACAAATTGAATTTAAGCACCTTATTAATTTGATTAATTTTAAGCTATCACAATAATTATGTTAGGTAGTGGTTTTTTGCATAATAGAAACTCAKCTTATAGTTGATTTCTAAGGTTAGAACGCTTCCTAAGGATAAAATTGCTAACTTGTTGTGTATTCAATGAATTTGATTGAATGGAWTTACAATGAGACCGAGTAAAGGCCGCTACATGCAGGCGGATTGGGTCACATATTCTTTCCGTACCATGTCCCCCAAACCCACGACGTACTTGGTTAATGGATCAGATAGTGGGGCCATGAAATAAGAACTAATGTTTCAGGCGCTCGTGATTAACCTGTATAAGCAAGGTGGCGATTCCCCACTCGACAACACTACCCAAACGCACTCACGTCCAAGATCRGTGGCTTAAGCCCACAAACGAAATCAATGTAGGACAAGGCCCGATAAGGGAAAACGCCTACAAAATGGCGACTTCACAGGGGATAACCACCGTTAGGTGAAGTGGACAAACTTGGAAGTCTCATAAGGCCCGATAAGGGAAAATGCCTACAAAACTTTGTCTCCTTTTAGTTTGGGTTACTAAGAAATTGCGACACTATCTCCTCACTCATACCGTTCATATTGTCTCGAAGGCCGATCCATTAAAGTATCTCTTAGAGAAACTATCCATGAATGGGAGATTATCTAGATGGGTGGTAATGCTTTCAGAATTTGAACTAGAATATGTATCTCAAAAGGCACTCAAGGGAAATATTGTTCCAGAATTTTTAGCTACGTTCCCGGGCGAAGCGGAACTTGAAGATTTTGAATTTCCTAACGAAGACTTATTAATGACAGAAGATGGAGCATGGTCTTTATATTTCGATGGATCTTCTTATCAAAGAGGATGTGCTGTAGGTGTACTTATGGTATCACCTAAAGAAGAGCATACATAATTTCCGTGAAATTGGACTTTGATGTTACCAATAACGCAGCCGAGTATGAAGCTTGCATAATTGGATTGAAGGTAGCCGTAGCCCTTAGAATACAAAAGTTAAGAGTATAGAGAGACAAATCCCTAATCATCAATRAAATTTCTAGCAAACGTTAAGTTAGGAGTGAAAGTTTGGCACCCTATCAAGCATACTTGGAGACAAACACTCAAAATATCAAGCATACTTACCTTCCTCGAGAAGAAAATCAATTTGCAGATGCTTTGGCTTGTTTGGCTTCCAAGATTCGAATGCTAAATTCGCTAACAAACATGCCCTTAGTCATTGAAAGGCAARAAGCTCCCGCACATGTGAACACACTTGATGACGAGGAGCAAAGTCCTTCACCAAGTGAAGATAAAGAACCTTGGTATTCTCACATTTTGAAGTTTTTGCAACGCAATGAATATCCTCCCTATGCGTCCAAAAAGGCTCTAAAAGCCCAAGARGTTTAGCCTCACAATATGTCTTACGAGAAGGAAACTACACAAGAAAGGTCATCATGGCCGCCTTTTACTTTGCATCCCACAAGAAGACACCAAAACYATCATGTTCAATYTCCATGCTGGAGRATTTAGAACACACATGAGCGGTAAGATGTTGGCATGAAAGATCATCACTCTTGGTTATTACTGGATAACRATGGAAGGAAATTGTCATGAATTCGTTAAAASATGCTATACATGTCAAAGTGCCAACTTGCAACATATGCCTCCGTCTCTACTCTACACGTTTAACTCTCCTTGGCCATTTTCAACTTGGGGAATTGATATTATAAGGAAACACACGCCTCCAGGTCAAGGTGGACACAAGTTCATCGTAGTAGCCATCAATTACTTCACAAAATGGGTGGAAGTATCATATGCAACACTACAAGCTAAACATGTGGCAAAATTCATCGAGACAAACATCATTTGTCSCTTTAGAGTGCCTCATGAAATCATTAGCGATAACGATACTCATTTCCAGAAGGAGTGTGCAGAGTTGATTGAAAAGTACAAAATCCAACATCATATATRACCCCATATCGACCACAAACCAACGGAGCTGTGGAAGCCGTGAATAAGAACATCAAAACCATCATTACCAAGATGACGGAAACATATAAGGATTGGCTTCATAAGTTACATTTCGCGCTTTGGGGATATCGAACCTCGATAAGGACTTCCACATTTCATACTCTGTTTTTATTGGTCTATGGAACCAAAGCAGTTCAACCAATTGATTTGGAGATTTTGTCACTTCTCATTGTGTTGGAAAGGAAAGTTCTCGAAGTTGAATGGGTTCATGCTAGATATGATGAGTTGATATTATTGGAAGAAAAACGCCTGTCTACTTTGCATAATGTGCATGTGTATCAGCAAAGAATCACGAGACATTTCAWTACAGGTGTTAAACCATGAAACAATAAGGAAGAAGATTTGGTCTTAAAATCGATGCGCAAAAGTATACTAGATCCTCGTGTAAAATTTCGTCCAAATTAAGGCAAGGCCCTACATTGTTAAAAAATTCTATCATGCTACAATGAACTACGAGAMGCCTCATTCCATATTGGATASGTAGGCAACTTCTTTGAAGTGCGGCCCCTTTAATAATATTTTCCCGATTTTCCCTCAAATTTACTCATAAATGTTCAAAATGTTAAAAATAATAGAAGTTGGAATTATTTCGAAAATTGTAAATGTTTATAAATTATATAAACATTTATATAGCAAATGAAATTCAACTTGTGTTCATAATTTAACAAATAAATAAAATGCGGGAAATATAAAACTTATAAATTAATAACGTATGACTAAAATAAGGAATCTTTCTTCTCTTTCTCCATTTCTTTCGAAGTCTTCTCATTCTCCATTTCCTTATCCACACCCTCTGTACTAGCCACTTTTTCCTTCGTGTTAGTCCTCTTCCATGTCTTCTTAAGCATAGTCTTTCCTCGAACGGGTGCCTTGGATTTCTTTGGAGCTTCTGTGTTAATTGGGCCCAATCAACTCCAAACTGGTGCTGTTTGTGGTCCTAGTCTGTCTTTGACTGAATTAGCAATTGTTTTTTCTAAATGTTTAGGGATAGGCTCAACGGTAGTGTCGATTTSCAAAGGTCGTTTTCTATTTGAGTCATTCTTCTCCGTAGCACTATAATCAGCATAAGCCATCGCGTTGGTCGATGTCATCKATTTCTTGTAGAAACGAGAGGTTGTTGCATCATGTTCAACRAAGTCTAAAACTTCAAGTTTAGGTTGAGCAATCCAAAAGTCACCRCATCTCTTCAAGGATCGACCCAATATAATTCGATTGGCGGGCCTACGAATGTCATGATCAGGAATTATTTGATTCGTGCCATATTGTCTCATCATTTTGGTGGGGAAGTAGAAAGTRAACGTCCACGGTCCACTAATTCTTAGGCCTTCTTCATCGTCTTAAGTCATCGTTCTTTGGATACGCAACCATGGAATGACCCAGCAAATGGAAAATTCCTTTTTCGTAAAGTACCGAGCATATCCATCATCATAGCGAGGCACGTACAATCTCTTGCGAGTGCAGTAGCTCTTGGTATTGTACGAAACCATGTTTTCAGGAGGTGTAATCAAAGTCAAACGTTCCATCAACCATATTTGAATAATAAAAAAGAGCGTATTATGAATATGCGATAAATCGGAAATTACTAATTTAATTAACGAATTCAAGAAGGTGAGTTTACCTGCAATATGTAAGGACAACAAGTCATTGGACCATTAGGATATTTCTTAAGATCGTCCAAAGCAAGCAAAAGTTCTCCATAATAGAGCAATGATGGCAAACGCCCAACTTCACATTGTTCAACAATAGCAATCACAGGTGCAAAACCAGAATTTTCTGACTTATGAGGGAAAAMGTAGTGACAAAAATAGCAAAAGATGAGGGCTCTTCTTCTATGAGTCGCACTAATCCTACCCATGGTTCAAAAGTGATCAACAAGTTTCAACAAATCAACTTCATGACCGTGCACAATTTCAAAAATTCTATGGCTTTCAATTTCCAAAAAGTTCTCAAAGAAGTGATAGAAAAATTCAGACAAGTTAGGGGAACATGGAGGAAGATCATTAGGCCATCCAATAATCGCACTAATTTCTTCAGGCAAAGGAGTAATTTTGTTATTATTAAAGCGAAAAGAGTGTGTTTGAGGATTCCAATACCTTATTGCGGCACGTAAGAAAGCCATATCAAGTTGCACCAACCTTAAATTCAAGAGTATACTGCAGTGGTAGTCGCGAATCTCTCTTTTCGCCGAATCGGAAAGGTCACGAATCCAAGCGTCAAGAGCAAATCCTACCTTAGGAGCCATGACGAACGCAATAAAAAGCTTTGAAAAAATGTTTTGTTTTGAGTGTTTGCAGTGATGAATAATCACAAGGCAAAGGGTATATTTATAAGGTTGCAAGGATAGGTATACGTTGAAAGACCTCGTAAAGATAGATATGGATTGTACGAAGAAGTTGTATAAAAGATAGATAGGCATATAAATACGATCGTATATACGGAAAATCAATTGTATATACGCCTATCTAGAGCGTATATACGGTTATACCATARGTATATACAGTCAAATTATACGTGGTAGCCACGTGGCATGATCATTAATCCACATAAGGAACAAGCCACCTTATATACGATAAAACTATCTGTATATACCGTATTCCTGACCGTATATACAATTAGCCATTGCACTGCATAAGTGTCAGCCTATGTGGCAAGATGATTGGATACCTAATTCCAAGTTTTCTACAATTCGAGGGACTGAATTTCAATTATACACATGTATACATACTCATACGACCACTATGCCATCGCCAAGAGAGTATCGAATGAAAAATGGTCGCAAAAGCACAAGGCTTTGTTTGACTCACAAATAAAGTCCACTTTGTTCATCTTTTCTTTTTAGGGAGAGAGTCGATAGCTCCAAGACAATACAAGAGTCATAAAGTGATAGAGTCATAGTGTCACAAAATCATGCATATATACATACATCATACACATGAATACACATACAAACTGCTGGATCTAATGAACGTTACAAAAGGGGGGGGGTGAATTGTAACTTAAAGAAACTTGAGCTTTTTGCAAAATTTAAAAACTAAAAGTAAAGGAACACCAGATGCGAGTTTCATAAACACAGAAACTCTTCTTGACAACTTGTCAAGAGATAAAACTGTGCCACCTGATACCACACAMAATTTCTTTTTAAATTAATTGGATACAACACCTAGTACAATCTAAGACCTCTTTCTAATTCCTTTCGAACTAGAAAGCCTCTCAACAAACCCCTTTATTGATTGAGCACTCACACTCTTGTAAGTTGTACTCTCTTACAAGCCTCTCTAGATTAACTCACAACCCAAAGCCCTCTTCAAGTAACAACTCTACTTGAATCAATTCCAACTCGATTGTAAACTAAAAACTGTTTGGCACTTGTGTGTTGCAATGACTCAATTACTTTATATGCTCAAGTGTGTATTAAATTAATTTGCTTCTTTATATTTATAAGTGAACGTTATGCGTGGAATGGAAGCAGAAAGTCCACTACACATCACTTCCTACTAAGTAGGAAGTAATGCCTTACTGGAACTTGGCATGCACGTCCATTACTCACCTTCTATTAATCAGTTGCAAATATTGTTGTTTTGTCCTTAATTTTCTCAACCACTTTTGCCTTGAAGACCAAGTCAATCATAGCAGCTATTCACTCGACTTTGCTTCCTTGATTTTCTCAAATCAGTTTAAGATATTTTTCAGGAAAATTCTTATAACTGAAAAACATTATGATAAAATATAATAAGATAAAATTGGTATTTTCATAAATTAATTCTAACAAGATAAAACTGGAAAGATTAAAAAGATATTATTCGAAAATCAACTACGTAGGTTTTATTTATTACTTAAAGATATCTTTTTAATACTATCCTTAATTTATATCTTTTAATAAAATCCATTTACTAAACCCGATTTTATATCTCATATTTTATTGAGCCAAACTTCCACAAATTAATGCCAAACTTACAATAAGCCTAAAATATAAAATTCTAAACTTATTATACCCTTATGCTTCTAATGTAATATCACCAGTAGATCTCGAGTCTTGATTCTCCAAGGAACTCGAGTTCCTTGCACTTGAGTTTCTTCCTTGAACTCTTCAGTCTTTAAAGTCACAGTAGCTCCCTTTCCACTCTCGAATMATTCTTACTCCCTTAAGACTTTTAAAACTTATTTCCTGTAAATCACATGTAACACATACATCATTCATAAACACATGAGTTTGCTTTTTGTTTGTTATTCATTCATCAAAACTAGGGTTCAACAATATTCCCCCTTTTTGATGAATGACAAACAAGCAAACTCTAAAATRATTTAAACCAATAGATATGATCAGTGTGTTAGTTTCATATTTTAACCGATGTGGCACAGGATATATAAAGTAAAATTATTTACGGAAACACTTAAACTTATTAAACTTAGAAAATAATTTGATTACCTTATATGTGCTTTGCGGCAGAACTTGCTCATCAACTGTTTGTGTCCCAAGAGGTTTGCTCTTTCTTCCCCCTTTGGCATTCATCAAAAAGAACACAGACACAAGTATATATATCTCATAGCACAGCACCAAGTTAGATTGACGGTACCTTTTCAACACATATAAAATAAGAAGTATGCAAGCATTTCATCACAAATATTTAACAAAGCAGATTATTTACAAATATGCAAGGTGCAAAGCCCATAATAGTTCAAACGAAAGAAACACAAGCATCCTTGTCCATAAACCAAAGTCAACCGTATCCAAAAGATTTAGTTACAAACCTAATTAATAATTGTTCAATAATAATAATTAGAGGGGAATAGGGTAGGCTAAATATTAGAGTGGGATAGGAGAAGGAACATGGCTTCATGTAGCACCACCACCAAGTTCAACAAGGATCTCAAACAGCTTGCTCATAATCTTCTTRTGTCCTTTGTCCAGTTGCACTGATGCTGAAGTGAGACCACTGACTATATTCTTTGCATTCACAGCCTAATGCCCAAGCATAGCCTCTGTGGTAGAAAAGCGAGCCAAGACTTGATCCAGCTTTCCATGCAGAGACTGAACATCCCTTTTCAGATTCTTTAGTTCCTCAATAATGTGAGAGGGAGTAAAGCTCCCAAAGGAAGAGTTGGTGGCCAATTCCAGACCACTTCTCTACATCTCAGGTACAGGCACAAAATCAACAAGCATATCTCGTGGAGGAACTACAGCCTTCTGTCGAGGAACTTCTGCCACTGGTGGAGGAACATCAAGAGTTGGTGGAGGAACTTGAGCTGCTTATGGAGGAACTTGAGCTGTTTGTGGAGGAACTTGAGCTTCAGTCACCTATGGTGCCTTTGGCTTCGACTCTTCCTCATCAAGCTCAAATATTACCTGAACAGACTCCTTATCACTCCCCTTTCTGGTATTCCTGGCACTCTTTCTTTGAGCAGAACCACTCCTTCCTCTACCCCTACCACCCCTTCTAGTAGTGGGCTGAACCACTACTTCTTCTTCCTCCTGATTTTCTTCAAAAACATGTTCAACCTTCATCAGTTTCCATCTCACTTGTTTTACTCTCAATCTCTTCCTCTGGTTCCTCTTTCTCTTYAAATACACATTCTCCCTCCTTTACATCTAAACCTCATCTATGRAGAGTACTGGGTTGAATGAAAAGGTTTGTCTGCATAGTTAGGACATCCCTATCAAGTTTGATGTTATATCCCTCAAGGAAAGTCATCAACAAGTTGGCATACCCAATTTTCATGTTACGATTACTGTAGTGGGTAAGGTGTTGTATAATCAAGGAAGGAAAATTACTTTTGATTTTGTTTTCAAGGCAGTAGATTAACACAACATCAAGATGATTTGCTTCATCTCGATGTTGTGCTCTAGGAATGATAGAACGAAAGACAATATTAAAGAGTAGTTTTTGAATGGGACTGAAATTTTTTTGGTTTGTTTTCACAAAATCAGGAAGACCCCCAATTGACTCAACCATGGTATCAACACTCACACCCTCAACAAACTTCCTCACCTTCTTCCCATCTATAACTTCCTCATAAGCCCCTTTGAAATAGTCATAGAAACCCTCATTTGGTACTTGAAATGCATCACTTAAATCCTCAGCAGTAAATTCAATAAATCTATTCTTAATCTTAAAAGAACAAACCCCATTTTCATTGTTAAAACTCTTATTTATCTGATCCATTAACGAAGAAGACATGACATTTTTGAATCCAATTTCAAATAAAGTAGTCCACCCCTGATACTCTAGGATGTCAAGTAATTGTGTGAACTTACATGCAACAGCCGAGTCTAGATTTATGGRTATTCCCATGATGTAATTCGTACAGCGAGCCTCAATTCGAGCACGAGCATGAGTCTTCCCTTCCATAGGAATTTTGTCCCCGAGTTCCACCCATTCTAAATCTTCAAAGCTTTCAACTTTCCTCTTCTTCGAGCCCTCAACATGTGCCATGTTCACATCAGTCGAAGGATTTGAGAATTTTGAAGGAATTGGTGAAATATCCATGGGAGAGAAATTTGAAAGTTGCGATGAAAACAGGGGTTTTGTATGAGTTAGAGATTGGAATTTCAGTGAGTTTTGTGTGTGCTGTGAGTTTTGTGGGTTTAGGAATGATTTTTACAAGTTTGCAAAATGATTTTTCGAAAATAAATAAATTTAGAAATTTGTAGATAAATTCCGAAAAATCTGGAATTATCTGAAATATTCTAGAAGATTAATCATGTTTGTCCACAAGTGGATAAAGTTTTGGATAGTAGATTAGATGCAAAAATAAGGATTTTAATTCATGAACGAAAGGATAGATAGAATAACAATTATTAAGCAKGGATCGCTGACTTGGCCATCCACGTGGAGGCCACGTCCGCCCATCCGGATATACGGACCATATGTCTATATATACGGATGCCTGTACAATATATACGGTTCTCGCTATTGTAAATAAGGTTCTTTGGACCGTATATACGGTGGGATTCGTATTCGTATATATTTTTTCTTTCCACCTATCTATTCCAACATGCCTATAAATACATGCTCTCGATGCTCAACGAAAATCAGCTTTAATCAACAAATTCTCTTATGTTTAAGGCAATTCAAAACTCTCAAAATTCTCTCTCACAAATCACTCATCATAATCTAAGGTTCTCAAATCCGTTGCTACTTTCGGAGTCATTTTTTTGCAAATGAAGGTACAAATTATGAGGCTATTCAATTAAATTCTCTCTTTACTTTTTATTATTGTTTTTATTAACATTATAATTTCGCTTTTGAATTTCAATCATATGAATTATAATTTCGCTTTTTGAATTTCAATCATGTAAAGTCATTAGTTTTAAATCGTTTTCGCTTTATCGCAATTGTTTTAATCGTAATTGTCAATGCTAATAATATCTTTTGTTGTGATAAGCGATTCAAGTCGATTCAAAGTTTTTGATTAACTAACCTTTGTTTTCTCTTGTGATTGATAACGAAGCAAGGTAAGTTTGATTTGAATATTTGAGTTTTCTATTATCGCCTACTAACCATCATCCTATATGTATGTTGATATTGTTTATGCATGAAATCACTTTTTATTGCTTAAACATGATCTAAAATTGTTGAATCACATTAAATTCAGATTAATCATTGACCAATTGAATTTAAGCACCTTATTAATTGATTAATTTGAAGCAATCCCAATAATTAGGTTAGGTAGTGGTMTTTTGCATAATAGAAACTCACCTTTTTAATAGATTTCTAAGGTTAGAACGCTTCCTAAGGCTAAAATTGCTAAGTTGTTGTGTATTCTGTGAATTTGATCGAATTGAATTACAATGAGACTGAGTAAAGGCCGCTACATGTGGACAAATTGGGTCAAAGATTCTTTCCGTACCATTTCCTCGATCCTACGACTTCGTTAATGGATAAGACAGTGCGACCATTAAATTGGCACCAATGTTTTGAACGTCCTTGATTAACCTGTATAGACACGGTGGCGATTCCCCACTCGACAATACTACCCCCAACGCACTCACGTACGAGACCTGTGGCTCAAGACCACAGACGAAATCGATGTAGAACAAGGCCCGATAAGGGCACACGCCTACAAGTACTCAAGTGAATGCATTCACCTTCTTGAAGTCCTTGGTGCGTATAAAATTCACATCTTGAATTGTGCATTCCTTTAACCCTGTGAATTCACTAGGGAGAAGAAGTGCTCTTTCTCACCCTTTTGTTGCTTGCCTAGTGCCCCGATTGTTAGGATTATGATCTGTTGATTCCCGCATTGCATGCAGATCTCAGTCATGGTGAGCCTGCGGAGTATGAGCTCTTCCTCTATCCTCGAGGACGGGGTGCTTATGAGCGCTTTATTGAGGAGTGGCTAGCCCCCCGAGTTGAGCTAGTGGCTGAGGTATGAGTCTTGTTTCTCAACTCACGTTCTTTGCTTTTGCTTTTGTTAGTTGTGCACTAACTTGACTTTGGCTCGTGCAGCCTGAATATGACCTGGGAGAGATTCCTTTTGCTAATTTGAGAATCCGTCCTTGCTCTAATGAGTTCATTGAGCCTGCTCCGCGCTAGGCCAAATCAACTTATTTAAAGCGTTGGAAATCCTTATTTAAAGCGTTTCTATAGGCTTTTTTTATATGTGGGCGCTGGGAAAGACTTTAAAGCGCTTCCCACAAGGGCTTTCATTAATTATACCGCTTTTAAAGGATTAAAAGCGCTTTTAATAAGAACTATAAATAGCATAGTTAGGCGCCAATAATTATGGTGGCTGTTTTGAATATATTACTAAAGCGTTTTCATTTGAAGCGCTTTAAATTGTTAGTTTGAAAAAAATTACATTTTGGCGGTTTTTTCTAAATATATAAAGTATAAACCTATAAATTGTACTTACATAAGAACTTGTATCGAATAAGATTCAATTTGCAATTTACTATCTAATACTAAAAAGTATTTACTTCATTATTATTACCAAAAATTCATACATAGCATTCAAATTTCTGGATATAAATCAACCTGTACATAAAAACCTAGACAATTTTTTTTWAAAAAAAACCAACCATTTCAGAACTTAAAACTTTCATTACAAAAAAAAGTTGATATAAGCCAAAATAACCATCAATGAGAAAAGCTTACTCTACTCTCACTTCATCTATATCTCGTTGCCCATAACTTATAACTTTCCTATCGAAATAATATTACAAGAAAAATATTCATAATTAATACGCGACCAAAAATAAATTAACATCAGGCTTGTTATGTGAAGATTTGTCTGAGATGYTGTACCCTCCTTTCTCAACTCCTTCAATGGATATTCCGGGTAAGTTAGGAAGTTTTCGTCTAGAAAGAGTGAGAATTGATTGTGTCTTTCTGTTTTCAACCGCAACCTTGTATGCACCAGCAGTCTCATTTCCATTAGCTGGTTGGAGCATTCGAATGTTGGGCATGGCACGGAAACTTTCCAGGTGCTCGATAGGCTGATGGGTGGGACCATCTTCTCCCAGCCCAATAGAGTCATGAGTCATAACATAGATTTCTCTAGCTTCTGACAAGGCTGGTATTCTTATTGCTCTTCTCATGTAATCAGTGAACACAAAGAAGGTAGCACAGTATGGGATGAACCCTGGCTGTGAAGGGCAATGCCATTGCAAATGGCTCCCATTCCATGCTCTCTAACACCAAAATGGAGGTTTATTTCTTCAGGTGTGTCCMTTAGGAAGTACCTGTGAATTTCGTGTATTATTAAGTGTATGACTTAACTGAAAGAGAAATCAGATATGGGGATAGAAAATGACTTATAGTCTTGACTAATTAGACCTTTCTCGTGAACTACTCCACTGTAAAAAAGAACGAAGTTCAACAAAACAGATTTGGCGCCCACGCTATGTTGTACACTGTGCAAGTGTATGCCATAAGTGCAATATGCATCTCTCAGRAACCTAATTTTTAACTTCCGAAAGTGTTTTCCACTTTGATAAAGTTGCTTGATAGATCTATAAAATGAAATGAACAAAGTCAAACCTTTACTCAATGTGAACCAATCATTGAATAATAAAGTCACGCAAATAAAGAGACTACCTGATTAGTTAACTAAGTTTCCTCAACTTCATTAATGAATTCAAGAATGTATATTGTACAGTGGGCACAAAGCAAAAAACAAAGCCATGCCACTTATCATCTATTTCCATTGCTCTGTTAAAAATTGAAAAGCAAACCACCAGACATTAAACATTTAAGCACCTCCTTAGATATATCAGCGTGAACAAAATATATTTCATAATGACACAAAATGCCAGCTTAAATACTACGAGGAGCTGATGAAGAAAAATAACTTTTTCAGTCCATGTATTACATCAAGCAAACACATTCTTAAGTGTATCCCCACTTACACTAGATTAGAAAGATAATCACATCGTATCGAATAGTACAATAGAAGCAAAGGAAATTGGGGAAAAGGGAAATGAAATAATTTTACACTATACTTAGTATATTGGAAATTTGGAATGTTAGCAATCTTAGCATTATTGTAAACTTGTACTGTGTAACAGTTCAGGTTTGAGGTTTTAGTAGACGATCATATAACATTATCGGCCTAATCAACTATTTCAGGATGTCAAAAAACCTAAGAAATTCACTCAAAAGAATACTTGAACATGGGACCAAAAAAAAGAAAAAAGAACAGAATCCTACTATCAACCAAACAAAAACAAATAAACCTTCCTTAAATTTGATCTTTTGTTGTATTATTGCCATTCCCTCAAAATAAAAATATTATACCATCAATATAGTATATTTTACAGCAGTAATTATCATGAACAAGTATATAATACATGGTTTAAAGCATTGAAAAACATAAAGGCTTAATTTTTACACATCTTTCATTCAGACAATTCAGCGAACATGTGGTATGCAGCGTAAGAATAATTTAGGACATCACAAATTCGGGAAAGGACTACGAAATTGGGTATAAATTTGAAGAATTATGCACTTCTCTCTCTAAATTAGCAATTGATTCGATTGAAGTTAAGAAAGAGTTAAAAGGAACTCACCAAATAAACAAATTGGCTAACGGTTGGTCGGTCGACTGTTGCTGAAAGCGCGAAAATGAAACTACCCAAATTGATGATTCAAGGCTCTAAATTGCAAGAAATTTGTTAGAAATCCTTTACTAAGCCTCCAACAAAGCTTATCAAAGCATCAAATCAAACCGATAGGCATGGAAATCAAAACCCCTAATTTTTTGGGTTCTTGAAAAATTTCAGAAATTTTTGTGTTTTCTAGTTGAATTTTCGAATTTCTGTTTGATTTGGGGTTATAGAAGAGATTTTCYAGTGGTTTTTGGTATGATTTTGATGAAATTGAGCGATGATTTGTGGTGATTTCGAAGCGAGATGGTTAGTTTGATAGTTTGTTTTTTGTGACGAGGAGTTTGAGACTCGTGTCTCCTCTCCTCTCATCTCATCTCCCACCACCACTCAGATCTCCTCTCATCTACCACCARTGCCGCCGCTCCTTTGTCGAGTCTTTTGGAGCACTTCTATCAAAGCACTTCCATCGAAGCACTTTCGTCGCTTCCTTTTGAATTCCATTGAAGCACACGAGATTCAGGTATTTTCCCTTTCAATTCTCTTCAATTTGTTCAAATATTCGACTTAGGGTTTAGTGATTTGGGGCTTTTTGATTTTCGCCCAATTTTGCTTGTATTGGTTCGTGTTTGTGTTGTTGTTCCTTGGACTTGTTGCGTTGTTGATGTGCGCTCATGCCATTGTTTGGTGTATTTGTGTTGATTTTGTTAGTTACAATTTGTCTGTCAATTTTAATTTTGGTTTAATTGGACGATAACATTCCCCCCAATTTCTAGGGTTCGCTGTTTGTCAATCGATTTAACCGTTAAATTTTGCTTCATTTTTATGTAATTATGAGATTCGATGTCATTTGTTCAATTTGATAATTTTCCATCCTTATTTTCCATTTTAGTAGATTGTTATGTTTTCGCTAGTTGCTAGTCCGCATATAATGTTTATAGTACTGTAGTTGATTGTTATGTTGTTTATGTTCTTTCATACACTTCTTCAGCATAGCTAAAAACACTCAATAATGTTTCTAGTCCTTTTAGATCATATCTAATTAGTCCCTTTGTACACTTTTAAATGTCTAAAATGTCAACAAAGATGGGCTACTAACATTCTAGAGTGCATTGTAAGCTAATCAAGAAAAAAATAACAATAAAATAAAGGAAAATTGTCAACAACTACCCTTTTTGTTCAACTTTGCCAACAACTACCCACTTTTTTTTTTTTCTAAAAACAACTACCCACTTTTTTATAACTTGTTTGTGAACCACGACCCAGAACAGATTTCGGGCGAAAAAAACCACCAACCTCGTGTGGGCCCACAATAAAGCTGTTTTCAGGTCTAAATTCTCCCTAAGATATGAAATGTCTGTTTTGCTCTCACTTTACTTTTTTTTCTATTTTTTTTCTTTTTTTTTCTTTCTTTTTCTTTTTTTTTTCTTTCTTTTTTCCTTCTTCTTCCTTCTCGTTCCTTCTTCTTCCTCTGTTTATTTCCTTTTCTTTCCATTTTAACTTCTCTTCCATTCTCCTATTTTAATTTCTTTGTTAAATTTAAAACCCAAAACAAAATCAAATCAAGTGAACAAAAACCCCAAAATCAAAACAAAATAAATTGAACCAAAACTAAAAGTACGAAATTTGAAACTCAAATTTGGGTGCCAAAAACTGAAATTACATGCCATTTTTGTGCCATTTTCGTGTCAAATCCCCCAAATCGCCCTTACAGCACCACGAACAACGAGCAATTCGAGCCCAGAACCAGCACGCAACAACAAGCAATAAAAACACCAAGCTCGAGTAAAAAAACAGTGCAAAATCGAGAGACGAAAACAGCAATAGAACCAAACAAAACACAGACAAGCTAAAAGAGGCAGATTGCAGAGCACGAAACCTCAGAGAGAGAGAAATCATCGATTGATACTTCGAAAAGAGCTGCTATTATCATACAGTGGCACAACAACAACAACAACAACGAAAATAAAATGAACAACCGCAATGAGGAAGTGATGAAGGAAGGCAGTGGGATTTGGGTTTTAAACCCAGATAAAAGAGGAAGTGATGAAGGAGGCAGGAGAAGTGATGAAGGAAGGCAGAAGCAGAAGCGCAGCTCAGAGAAAAAGGAAGAAGAAAGAAAAAAGAAAAAAGAAATAAAAGGGGAAATAAAGGGGGCAAAAGGTAATTTCATGAAAAATAGGAAGAAAGGTGGTATTGGTGGGGCCCACATATCGGAAAATGGTTTTGTTTGGTCGGAACCAGGGGTGGGCGTGGTTCACAAACATTTATAAAAAGTGGGTAGTGTTTATAAAAAAAAAAAGTGGGTATGTGTTTTCAAAGTTGGACAAAAAGTGGGTAGTTGTTGACAAATGAATACCTTAGTAATTAAATGACAAACTAGTTAATTAACATGTATATAAAGAATACTTTGGTGCTAGACTGTTAACTTGATTATAAGGTCATAGATCAGGAGTATATAGTTAGCAAATGATATATGATAGGATGCATTATTGAAGTCTTACCTGGAATTCGGTACACATTCAGGCCAAAGCTTGAAATTCCGTCGTTCAAGAGGGTGAACTATGAGATGGAGTCTATCATTCAAGTTATAACTCTGACCCTCAGAAACCATGTCAGCTCCATAACCTTCAAACCAGTCTAATGTTCTGCTGTAATTCTATTTCACTTCTAGAGGCAGAGCAAAGAATTCATTCCCTACTTCTCGGATTTGATCAAGTAAGGAAGTTGATATCCCATGATTTATAAGCTGTAATCATCAACTATGTTGCTTAAAATAAACACCCAAATGATCTAAAACATTAAGTTTCAAGTAAATAAATTTTGTTGCATTGTCTAATGAATGCAAGTGTCTAAAACAAACCTGTAAGCAACCCCAGGAACTGAGCACAGATCAAAGCTTATGAAGTTCTACTTGGCTTTGATCTGACGATGAAGTCAAGAGGAGGCTCAAATCAATAATGGCACTGTCCATGTATTTAATCTCAGACTGGTCATCTTCTGGTTTGTTTGGAAGCTGATGAATATATCTTTCTGGGACTTGTTTTSGTGTACTTTTGAGTAGTTCTTGAACTTGTTCGGATGGCAATTCTACCTTCGCAGGAGACGACTATGATGTAGCCATCTTACTAGAAAGATCAAGAGTAGCGAGAGTAGATTGAATCAGCTTCCTGTATTATCTATTACCCACACATGAGAGTTCAAGTAAGGCCAACAACCAGATTTATTTAAATATTGATTGAAGCCCCTTGTTTATGACTTCCACCACATTAAAATATTAAATATATTATCACTAATTGTAAACTTCAAAAAGGAGCACATAAATGACACTTATGACTTACACTATACAAATACTACACTAACACTACCTCTAATTTGATTGTTTTTTTTTTTTTTGGTTTAACCCTACTCCGTACATGAATTGCCTAGCTATGCAAAGTGATGAACATCCAGTAATGGTACTATTAACAATTAACATATTCCTTTTTCTAGTTGTAAGTACTGTGCAACTTATGCTCTCCCTAAAATTCGGAACATCATGTTTATTGACTAATAAAGTACTGTAGTTGTTTATAGTCTTTCAACCCTTAGCTTGTTATAAAGTATATTGCTCAAAAACTAGTGGTAGTTTCCGTCGTCGGGTTTGCACTTAKTCTTATGTCAAASTTAATGTGATTTGTGATTTAGTCACATTAAAGTTAAATGTGATTTGACATGTTTCATATGTTCTGGTCCTCAACACTGCTTTTTCAGGAAGTTTTCGAAATCAAACGTGGAATTTGTACTCTTTGTCAACTGGATTGCCACAAGSTTGTTCAGTACCTGAAACCATTAACAAAAGAAGATCGTGAGAATTTAATCAAACGTGATGCACCACAATTGGCTAAGCGCAGTAAATGGTAAGGTTTCATATCATTTGATTTTCTGTCTCTCTCTCCTTTAATTAAGGATTGTATCATCCAACCTATTTTTGAGTTTTTGAGTAATTTTTTTGCTGATGATGATAATATCTATTCAGTGGAATTTTACCCAGTATACAGGCTGCTAGTTTGTCTTGAAAATTGCATTTCTTACAGTGTCTTATTTCCTTATTTCCTTGTGTAATTAGGGTGATTAATGTTTTAGGATTCTTCGTATATTATATTTCCTTGGTGGTTAATGTTATTCGACTTCAATTACTAATTAGTTCCTTTTCCCTCGTTCTCTTTGACGCAATAATTTTAGTTTCTTGCTCATTATATTTTTTGTTGATTCATGTCTAATTGAACTGAAGAATCATAATATGTCAATTATTCGTATTGTTTTTTCTGAAGATTTAAGCAGTTTTTGTTAATCGATTGCTGTTTTTGAGTGTCTTATGCAATTACTCTACTCTATTTTAGTTTATTGATTTCAAAAGTATAACTAGTTTCACCTTCTTCAATAATAACTAGTTTCAAAAGTAACTCAGATTAGATTACGGGAGAAGATAAAGCTATTCTGTTCAATAAATGGTGTAAAATTGCACCATAGTTTCTTTCATGACTTTGAATTCTAATGTAGTATGTTTCAAGCGATTTGCGTATTGAGATGGATAACATGAGGGCCTTGTTTAGATGGCAATCAATCAACTGTTCAATTTGTGAACCACAAAGATCTTATGGGTAGCTAGAGACTAAAGCTTATGGCTCGCTAATCACTACTTTCTACTTTTTAGCATTATGCAGTTCTTGAATTTATTATGCATTACTCAGTAACATTGAATGCCTAGGAATTGAGGATGCCATATTGATTTATATTGTCATCATAAGAATACTATACTCATAATGTGTACTGCTTTAATTGTTTGAGTTACATTAATTAGATCTTTGGAGTTGAAGACAGATCGATATATTCTTGTTCATTTAATGGTGTGACTGGAACTTATTTTTTTTTCTCGACTCCAGTTTGTCATAGACAAAATCAACCAGTAATGTCAATTTCATATCAGTGTTTTGCAGACACTTTGTTGTGTGATCAGAATTTCTGAATAAGCTAGCGTGCCAATATTTGATTATATTTGAGAGTGTAGGTTTATTATCATAATCAGATAGGAAAGCAGAATGTAGGGTATCCCTGTCATTTAGCATTGTATTAGACTATTGCTATTATAACAGTCTCGTCAATAAGGATAATCATAGCCCAACTAATCTGATATGAGTCATCTTTGCACTAAACTTCTGTCAACTTTTTCTCTCAGCTAAAGTTAATACGAAGATTAAGAAAGCTTACTGTCCTCCAAGTGTTGAAGAGAATCGTGCCTGGAATATGTGAAATTCTAATGTGCAATGCCCATGGTTCATGATTATTGTTGGACAAAGGAATATGTGGACTAAGTTAAGCAAGCCTCATTGCAGTTCTAATGAATCTTTGATAATATTCGTGATAATAACCGCCAGTTGACTAGCTTCTAATTTCTTGTATATCTGTCTGATGTCAACTCTTTTTTTGTTTTGTTTTAGGACCTACAAGACCTTTGAGGAACTAGTAGCTGATTACGAAGCAGAGCATTGCATCCTGGGGATGTGAAACCTGCTTTGCAAAAGCACTGAATAAGATTTTGCAGTAACTTTGCATTTTCGATATTAGTGAAAGTGTGACATAAGTTGTGTGTATTTTAATTGTTATTTTTAAACCTGTTTTATTCATGTCTTTAGTAGCCTGTCCCGAGATCATTTTGCCAAACAATGCAGAAGCGAAAGACCTACTAAAAAGGGTTAAGGTTGGTAATTCAACTCTCATTAGTAGGTAGTATTAGCTGTTGTGTGTGATACTTCCATTGTGAGGTTTTCATTGCTTTTAGGTTTAACTTAATTAATTAATCAATATGGTAATTGACTAGTTTTTTTCTTCTCAATTTCTCAGAGCTACAAAGCACAAAGTGAAGGAAAACAATGTCAGCCCCTCTTTATGACATAATGTTTCGTGGTCTTTCGATTTTGACAAGCTTTGATTGGACTGTTTGTTGCAGTATTGTGAGCCGTTCAAATGTTTTAGCTACTAGTATTCATATGCATAATCGCAATCGAATAATGTGGTTCTTTTATATGGTGATTATTGCTGTTAGTTCTGCTAGTCAGTTCATGTTAAGTTGTGTTGTTGCTTAGATTTATCTTTTATTTTTTTTTCAAACTCAAGAGTGTATTGTAACTTGTAGGTAACATGTATGGTTTGTATATTAGTTGCAAAACTACAAATTTTTATATATAATTATATAATTTTACTAGTTTTATATTATATTATTAATTAGTTTATTTTATAATTCATGTTAAATATATTTAAAGCAAAAAAAACATATTTACCGACCGAATAATCGGTCGGTAAGGTCCATTTAAAATTAAAAAAAAATAATATGGAGAGGTTACCGACCGAATAATCGGTCGGTAAAGACCATTTTAAATAAAAAAATAATATAAGAGTTTACTGACCGACTAATCGGTCGGTAAACTCCTCTATGGCCCTCCAATTTTAGAGGTAAAAAGTGGTTTTACGCTGATTAATCGGTCGTATACCGACCGATTTTTGATCGGCTCGGTATACCACCGATTTTTGATGCGGTCGGTAAACCCACTTTTTTCCCTCGCAAAAATGAGTCGATGTAATTTGGTCGGTATGCGGTCGGTAAACCCTTACCGATCGATTTTCGGTCAGTAACACCTGTTATCGACCGAAAATCAGTCGGTAAGTGTGGTCGYCCGAAGCCAATTTTCCTGTTGTGGACGTAGGCCATAGTTGGCTGAACCTCATTAAAACTTGTGTCTTCTTTATTACTTTACTTTACTTCCGCTGCATACAGGAACCAYCCCAACTAGTTCCTCACTTAACCGAAAATGAAGAAAATTGTTCACGATTATCAAACACTCAATTCACCCCTTCCCCTCTTGAGTGCTTTAGAACCTTCAACAACAACAACAATTATATTTCCGTTATAAAGCCTAAGCAGGCAAGATTACTAGGCGGGTTGATTAACAGAAATAGATGCATGTAAGAACTAATTTGTTGTTGCGACATGTGTTATTTAGATCCATATTCAAAGAGCCTAGAAGCCAATTTGTCCATGAATTAGTCTTATTAGGCGTGAGAACATGTAAATTGTCGGTCTTGTTTTTGACATAATAAAGGTTGTGATTTGTAAGCATGCAAGCATTCAAGAAGATTTAAAGTTGTGTCTAATGTTGATTTAAATTCATGTGAAATAGTTGTTAAGTAAATATTACATGCCAATTACATAGAAAGTTAAATTTCTAACAAGCATGCAAAAGGGTGTTTAAGAATGGAGACATTGCCCTCAAACTAACCTTGCAACATGCCGTTATCAATCGAGAATGATGCTTCAGACCCTTAAGAACCCTTGTAGCCATCGAAGAACCCGAATTGAACCTTAAAGAACCTTTAAAAGAACCTTTGAAAGAGCTTTTGAAATAGCTTAAATTGAATGTGGAAAGCAATCATGTGTAAGGAATTTGTCTGTGAATTTGAATGTATTTATCTGTGTATTTAGAGAGAGAAGGTAGAGAGAAACGGGCAGGGGTATGCCTTAAGGGTAGGTGTGTGGATGTAAAAAATGAAGGTCGAGGTGCTCTATTTATAGGAAAACGAAGCGTGGTGAGCAAGAGACCTGGGCGTAATTACGCCCAAGTGGGCGTAATAGCGTAATAGCACCCAAGGCGCGCTGCTTGCCATTTTAGTGCGATTCGCTTGCCAATTTTAGCTGATGCGTATAAGAAGAAAATCCGAAAAAAATAGCTTTGGATATTATTTTGATCGGAAATTTTTACCAGCCAAGGTTCAATGAACCTAGCAAGCTTGGGCAGCAAGCCAGACCTTGGAATGCTCCGGAATCTTCWGGAACGAGCCGTTTTGCTCGGGTACGCSGTACGCGTTTTTTCTTTGGAAATTCATAACTATTTTTCTACAAGTCAAACAATTTTGGAAAAGTATGCATCAAATTCCTTGTAAAATATTTTGCATTCTTTTAAAATTTCTGAATTTTGAAATTGTTTTCATAATTTAATTAATTATCTCGAAATTAATTTATGGTTGAAAAATTCCAAATTGATCAATAATGTATACAAATTCTTAGAAATATTTAAAATAATTTTAATTAATATGGAATCAAAACTCATTTTTTAAGGTTGCTTGGTGTAGGAAATGTGCATGTGTAGTGAAAACTTGCCTTTTTAGGGTCTGTCAGAACCCTAGCTCGCTCAATTCAGCTTGTGTCTTGCAGGGGTGGTCTATTATCGGCCGTCTTGGGCTAGGGAAAAATGAGTATCTACACCCTGCTACTAGTCTAGAGTATTTAGGTCGAAGGAGACTAGTTTTAAGAAGGATTGACTCTTATGTTGCTGAAAGATTGGGCTATCACAAGATGGCTTCGGCCGACTGAGGTTATTCGATCGATAATCGGCTGTTAATATGGTTTACCGACCAATTTTCGGTCGGTGAGCTCGATCGCCAAGGTTAGTGGTAAGGAGAGCCTCACTGACCGGAAATCAGTGGTGCATATACACGACCGATCAACGATCAAATTAGCGACTAATGGCTTGTTGGGGAAAAAGCCTTTACACGATCGAATATTCGTCCCTAAGGGTTTTCCCTCAAAAACAAATTGGAGGATTCTTTCCATACAGAGCTGCCTCGTATAGCGGACGAGGCTCAGAAGAAAACAGCTGTAACCATCAGTCGTCTCCTAGACACTCAAGCTGACGACCAAGGTCACCCAGACGCATCGTCGCATAAACCTAGTAGGAGAGGTTAAGCGGAGCTGAGACTGAGTCGGAGATGATGGATTGGCTCGGAGTGAGCTGCGCAGTGCGACCTGCCGAGAATGGTCGAGATGTGTCTTTTTACTCACGCCGCGTTTTGCATGCATGTTCCCCATGATCACAAATCAATGTCAGTGAAACGTACCCAATTAATGGATAAATGAATATTGCCTGAGCATGCACATGCATTCCTTTAGGTCTTTATAACTCCAACCTAACTTCTTGAATATGTCCTCTCCTGGTAAATGAATGCCATGTTTTAACTCTAATAATTCTTCAATGCATTTCCCATGGTTGCTCAAGCATCAATGTAAAAAATTTTATATAATAATATACATATAATGTACCTGAGAATTTCAGGAAATGAGAAGCCGGAATCTTTCTTAGAATTGAAAACAAGACGCGCATTTACATCTTAAGTTTAGTGAGTGAGAGAAATTCAGCAGTCCCGAAACGGGGACTATTCCAAGACTTTACTCTAATGAGTAAGCTTGAACGGGTATCTAGCCAATGATGCATATCCATTCAATTGCATATATACTAAATATCACTACATACAATACATTTATACCTAATAACAAAAATAATTCATTATTTTAACAAATTTATAATACATTTTAAATTGCGTTATATTCATATTAAAACTTAAAACTTAAATATAACATTACTACATACATACACTCATACACATACATACTACATATACTACTACATACATACATACTACATAATACTCTAATAATACATACATACATAATCTACATAATCACATAATACATACATACATACATACTACATACATAGCATAACATAAATACATACATAATTACATACATAATACATACATACATACCATACATACATACATACATACATACACACACACACTACATTAATACAAAACATACATACTATAATACATTCGAACACCACAACCACACACACACACACACACACACACCACACACACATACACATATAGCCTACACTTTAATTGTTGAACAAAATACATAGTACACATTTACTAGCTACAATACATACACTTTAATTTTTTAAAAAATACGTACATATACATACAAATTTATACATATACTACATTCATACATACATACAAATAAATGCACTTTAATTTAGGTAAAAATAAATAAATACATACACATACATTATACATGTTTATATTTTCTTCACAATACATACACATTTATACACTTTAATTTTGAAAAAATACTAAAATTAAAGGAAAAAAAAACCTAACCGAGGGAGGGAGTGACAGTGAGGGGTTTCGGGTCGAAGAGGGTCAAAGGAACAGGAGAAAGAAAACAGCGTCCGATTTACGGGATATTTTAAACCACACCGACCGTATAATCGTCGATGACCACTACGATTATTCAGTGTGTGTTGTATTATATATATATTATATATATTATATATATTTATATATATATATTATATTATATTTATATATATATAAATATATTATAATATATATATTATGTATTACTATATATACATATTGTCAACTCGATTGGAGGAAATAAGGGGAAAAAAACCTTTACCGACAAAAAAATGGTCGGTAATAACGACCGATTTTATTTCGGTCAGTAAATCTACACTGACCAGTTTCGATCGGTGTTACGGACCGATTGATTTTTCTGTCGGTAAATTCGGTCAGCCGTAGGCTAATTACTAGTATTGTATGGAGGTGACTAAAGGAACAATGAGGGACAATGTCAAGGAGCAAGAAGAGGAGGGAAAGAAGTGATTGCTTTATTTCACAACTCTTTTTTATTTATTCGTTTATTTATTTTGAGTTAATAAAGTGATTGCCCTACGAGCCATTTTTCGCTTGTAATAAGTGAACTCGTTTGGTTAAGGACTTGAAATTATCTTAACTTTTACTATGATTGCTTAGTCTTTATTTACYAGCGTAATAAATTACAAACTTCTGTTATTTTTGTACATTGTTTTTTAGTATGACATAGAATACTTTGTCCAATTGCCGCTTGTCTTTTGTCCACTTYCAAATCCAAACAAGTTGTGCACTTGTTAACGTGATCGAACCCTAAAGAGAGGTTGCCAACGTATCCCATGAGGAATCAGGTCATCCGTAGTTCTGACGCATGATGCTATTGCATTCCTAAAATGAAGTGTGCGTGTATGCCTTAGACGTAGTACTTCTTAAGTTGGTCTAAGTTGATGAGACTATAGAAATCATCACCATTAGCGTCCATAAATTGCGTTACCCCTCTTGGTAAGATCTTCTTGATAATGTAAGGACCTGTCCAATTAYGYTYGAATTTCCCTCGCGGGATCAAGGATTGTTTTGCGTAGTGCTTAATAATCAAATCACCTTCTTTGATGRCTCGTGATTTGACTCGCTGGTTAAAGTATCATTCGACCCTCTTTTTCAATGCTTCCACATGATGCAAGACCGCCTATATTCCTAGGATATCATTATGTTAAATTTCTTATGAACGACATTAACGACTAAAAATCTAAACAAACTAGCTAAATCTATCTACTCCCTCTGTTCCATGAAATTCCTACCATATACTATTTGAGACTAAAATATGGAAATTAATATAATATGAGAAGTGGGGTTAAAAAGTAGATTTAGATTGGAAAGAGAAACAAATAAAATTGCTTTGTTTAATGCAAATGAGTGTATTCCAAGTAGTGTAATGGGCTCCACATAGTGGACCACCACAATTAAAAAAATAGTATAATGTTTCCTTACATGGAATAAAGTGGAAGTGGTAGGAATTTCATCGAACGTCCATATGTGGAAAATGGTAGGAATTTTGTGGAATAAAGGGAGTATATTATAAAGCAAACACCCAAATTTAGTTGAATAATTTTTGTCATGACCTTTTTGACCCAAAGGATACCATTAAAAACATTATAAAATAACTAAAATAACTAAAGATAAAAACAATTAAAAAACTTAACATATCTTATCCAAAATATTTAAAACAATAAATTAAATAACTAAATATTAAAATATTAAAATAAAAACGAAAAACATCTAACAATTATTAAATACTAAATATAAAAATAGTAATAAAAAAGAATATAATCTTAGAAAATAAAAAAAATAATAAAGAAAATAACTAGATAAAAAAATAAAAAAAACGAAATATCTAACAACTTAATAATTTTATGATATAAACAAACAAAAAAGATATATCTTATCAAAAAAATAAAAAAGGTAAATAATAAATATAAAAGAGAAAATAAAAGGAAATACTAACAATTAATAACTTCTAACTCTAAAACCCCATCCAACAACTCTTGATAATAGTTGAATGGTTTGTAATTTGTAACTATTTTTATTCAATTTTATATTTTAAAACAAATATGCAACATACGCGGGCATTTCTTACCTTGTACTCCCTCTGTTCGTTGAAAGAAGTTACCAGTCACTATTCTACGCTTCCCAATGCATTTTTTTGTATCGACCCATCAATTTTTAATTGTATATTTTGTAAACATTATATACGATGAATATTAATAATGTATCATCAACTCGCGAATCAAACAAGACCCCACATACTAATAATTCTGTATAAAATGAATAGTATTTCACAAGATTCTCTCACTTTTGATATCAAAAACGCTATAGGTAGAAACTTAAAAGGAAACGGAGAGAGTACGTAAGTAATAATAATATAATAATATAATAAATATAATATAATAAAATAATATAATATAATAATAATCAATAATAATAATAATAATATAATATAATAATAATAATATAATAATAATATAATTAATAATAATAATAATAATAATAATAATAATAATAATACATAATAATAATAATAATAACTATTACAAAACTAAAAGATAAAATTAAGAATAGATAGAAATATCGATCTATCTACATTATAAGAAAAGATACTACAGATACAAAACAAAATTATGATCATAGTCAAAATATTATATGTAGAATCTTTTTGATGTATTTTTTTAAAAAACACTAATGATTATCTTCATATCTAAAAACAATTACATACAAATATTAATAATAAAAAAATTGTTTTTTGTTCACATATGTAGCAAAATATTGCACACATTTGTGCACCTCTATCTTGTAGTAATAAGATCTTTATATAGCGGCTGCGCGCTCACCGGCCGGACTAGGTCGGTCCCTCTGCTCCGGAGGTACAATTTAAGGGCACTCGTTTGTTGCTAGAATTGAATTCTTTCTTTTGCATATGTGAGTATTTTTTGCGTGTGTTGTTAACTCGAAACAGTAGATGAGTGCGCCACCACTCAACTTCTTTGGGAAGCTGCGGAACCCGTTTTAAGCCTTGCCTATAATGCATAGTGTCTAGTTTGATGTGGCATGTGTTGTTAATCTCCGTATTCCAGAAGCCAAGTCGGTTATCCATAGTTATCTATTAGGCTGAAACAGAAATTTGCAGGTCTTATTAAAGGATGTTATTGTTGTGAGATAAGCATGCAAGCACTCGTACGAGGATTTAAAGTTATAGCCTACGTTGCTTTAATTCAAAATTGCGAATCGTTGTTGATCAAATATTACATGCAAATTACATAGAAGTCGGATTTCTTAACAAGCATGCAAAAGGGGTTTACACATTGAGGGACGTTGGGCAAGCTCATCAATAATAAAACCTACCTCGAAACATGACGTCGAAGACCCAAG
>SNQN01000878.1:19125-31787 GCA_008642245.1 Bassia scoparia | reverse complement strand
CAATTATCAATTCACATAATAATCAATATATAATAATAATCAATATCATTATATCAATAATAATAATAATAATAATAAATAATTAATAATAATAATTATAATAATAATAATAATAATAATAATACATAATAATTAATAATAATTAACTATTACAAAACTAAAAGATAAATTAAGAATAGATAGAAATATCGACTATCTACATTAATAAGAAAAGATACTACAGACAAGAACAAGAAACTTATTCATGAGAGGTCCAAAACATATATTATGTAGAATCTTTTTGATGTATGCCCTTTTTTAAAAAACAAAAAACTAATGAATTCTTCATATCTAAAAAAATTACATACAATTATTAATTAATAAAAAAAATTTGTTTCTTTGTTCACCATTGTAGCAAAATATTGTGCACACATTTTGTGCACCTCTTATCTTGTGATAATAATGATCTTTATACGGGCGCTGCGGCGTCACCGGGCCGGACTAGGTCGGTCCCTCTGCTCCGGAGGGTACAATTTAAGGGCGACTCGTTTTGTTTGCTAGAATTGAATTCTTTCTTTTGCATATTGTGAGTATTTTTTGCGTTGTGTGTTTATACTCGAAACCAGTAGATGAAGTCGCCACCGCACTTCTTTTGGGAAGCTGCGGAACCCGTTTTAAGCCTTGCCTATAATTGCATAGTGTCTAGTTTGATGTGGCATGTGTTGTTAATTCCGTATTCCAGAAGCCTAATGTCGGTTATCCATAGTTATCTTATTAGGCGTGAAACACGAAATTTGCAGGTCTTTATTAAAGGATGTTATTGTTGTGAGATAAGCATGCAAGCACTCGTACGAGGAGTTTAAAGTTATGCCTTACGGTTGCTTTTAATTCAAATTGRCGAATCGTTTGTTGATCAAAATTACATGCAAATTACATAGAAAGTCGGATTTCTTAACAAGCATGCAAAAAGGGGTTTASAATTGAGACGTMGGCCTCAAACCTACCTCGAAACATGACGTCGAAGACCAAGAACGCTGCCTCGGACCCTTAGGAACKCTTGTCGCACCTTAGAACCCTTGAAAAACTCTTAGATCTATTGCGAAAGAGCCTTTGAATAGGCTTTTACGTGTTTGAATTGTGTTTGAATGTGTTCGAATGTGTTTAAGAGTGTTTGTGAGAGAGACTAAGAGAGAGAGAGTTGGACGAGTGAGCGAATGCAAGTTTAAAACCAAAAGTTCGTGAAATGAACGGGGAAGGCACCCTATTTATAGGCAAGGGTCGAAATCGGCCAAATTAGGAAGTTTTTAAGTGCAATTACGCCCAAAACTAGGCGTAATTACGCCNCCCTATTTATAGGCAAGGGTCGAAATCGGCCAAATTAGGAAGTTTTTAAGTGCAATTACGCCCAAAACTAGGCGTAATTACGCCCAAAACTAGGCGCAATTGCACCCAGTATCTACCTCGATTTTGGCRGATTTTGCTTGCCTCGAATAGCTTGATTGCGATTCTCTAATATCGTAATATAATCGTACGTGATGTTATACGATTATTATTTGATATTATTGCGATTGTGTCCGATTTTATTGCAATATTCGAGATTGTTTTACCTCGAATAGCGAGATTGTAATGAAATAATATCGTAATATAATCGTATAAAATATATGCGCGATTTTATACGATCATAGTTGATATTATTGCAATTATGGCTGATATGACCACGATGCTTGGGATTTTCGTATCCCTCGGGATGCGTGTCTCGAGGAGAAAATCCCGGGATGGCCCACTATGCTCGGTTTTGCATTTTTGCTTAAGAAATTCACAAATATTAAACCATAAATCGAAAAATTATGGATGGACGATTTTGTTGCTTTCACTTGTCCGGTTGTCATTTGTTTTGCCTTGTTTGCTTATTCTTGTATCATCTCTTGTGTAGAGCGATTATTGTACTCAGACGTACGGGACCTCTCATACGATTGGCGGTATCTTTTGTAGAGAGTTTTTTTTAGCGCTGTGGAGGAATATGGGACATCCTCGGGCAATGCGGCTACCAGGATTTTGTTCTCAACCTAGTTAGTCAATCATACTCACTTGCTCCCAAGATTCTGGTGTTCGACCTGATGGAGTGGTTCTAGGACACCACGAACACCTTTCACTTCTCGTGGGGGAAATGGCCGTGACCCCCCTACAAGTTTGCTATGTTGACTAGGCTTGCTTTTACTGAAAATCTTGTCCCTTTGATGACGAGATCAGGCTTTCTGATCCTCGTTTGGATGAGTGGTTGGGTCCGATTGCTTCCCGCCTACGAGCTGAGAGCGTGGATAATCGAGCATCACAGAGTGTGCTCATGGAGGGATTGGAGCTGGCCGGTACCACTAATGAGTAGTCAGCCAGGATCGTTATCCTGGTGATGCTTTGCATGGCATTGTGTTATGATATTGGCACGGGGAGCAGAATTCATCTTCATTTTCTCCATATTCTGGAGGATCTTTCTGCTGTTGCCTCRTATGACTAGGGTGGATTCAGCTATGATGCTCTAATGCATTCGATGAGGTTATACTGTCGTCAAGTTAATGGCGCTGCGATCTCTGCACTGGTTGGCTGRTGGAGAGTGCTCGAGGTAATTTTCTTTGACTTTTACTGCTTTGTTTYCATTTACTTTGTTTTTGTTGCCTGACCCCATTGGTTGTACTTGAAGTTCTGGGCTTAGGATCCTTCGCCGCCTGAACCATGCTGAGGTGAGTTACACTCCCTTTACTTGTATGCTTTTATTGATTGCTATGTGATTTTAACCACATTTTGCTGCAGGAGGAGTGGCGCCCATGGAGGCGAGTGGGGAATGCGAGACCGAGGAGGCTCGCTGCAGCAGCTTAGCTCGCCAAGAGGCGATGCCTTTTTCGAGGACCTCAAGGGCCTGTCTAGTACCTTGAGGATCGTGTAGTGAGGTAGCATACCCTTTTTGCACCTGCAGTGCCTCGGGATCCTCCAGTCACTATGATGGATGAGGAGTTGTTGGTCACGATGTTGTCCAACGACTTGAGTCATGGTGAGGTGGTGGAGTACCACCTCTTACTTGGTGACAGGGGTCAGGACGCCTATGCACGTTTCATTGAGGAGCAACTAGCCCCCCAAGTCGAGCTAGTTGCCAATGTATGGGTCTTACTTATGCACATCTATTCTTCGCATTTGGTTTCAATTAGTTGTGCACTAAGTTGGACTTGGCTCGTTTAGCCTGATTATGATCTTGGTGAGATCCCCTTTGCTGACTTGAGGATCCGTCCTGACCTGGAAGAGTTCATTGGGCCTGCTGCTCCGACCGCTAGGCATGCTCAGAATCGATGCCCACTGAAGTTGGACATGTAAGGAACATTTCGATTTTGCCTTTTCATTCCAGTATTCACTCATGTGCTAACTTGCCTGTTTTACGAAATAGATTCCTCGGGCAGGCGTTATGAGGTTGCTGGGGATAATAGATGCTTGGAAACATGCCTATTGTCAGCTGAGAGACTCGATAAGTGCACCAAATCTTGTGATTTCAATGTTTTGTAGGGTCAGGAATCCGTTTTTAACGTGAAAATCCTTGTGCAGGTTCGTCAGGGCGACGATGAGGATGCTTATGACAATGGCGATGTACAGATGAGACCAGTCCCTAACCGGGGTGGAGCTTRGACTTCCCGTTTTGGGCCTAAACCCTCGTCTTAGTTTACCATACCGGGAACCTTTGTTGTAGTTCCTTTCCCTGATGGATTGCTAGACGAGTCTGCCTTGCAAGTGCTGGCGTCACTTGGTTTTTCAACGTGTCGCGAGCAATAGAAGTACCTGTCGCCTGTAGGGAAGGGGSGTGACCCTAGCTTTGRATTTGGTTATTTTAGGACTTAGCTTAGACCTGCCTAGACTTACATGTTGACTTTTGCTTGACTTGACTTGACTCAATCCTAGCTTAGACTCGAGTGCCTGTGTAAATATGACTAGATTTGTGTAGGACTCTAGACATAGCTTGTTTTTGTAATGTTGAGCTTTGATTACAATTTGCAAAAGCCAATTGCTAACTAGATGCAATGCATGAATTAAACTGCTAAGAGACGTCGATCGTTTGTGTGTGTGCGTATGTACGGTTGGTTGCGAGAGCGAATGTCGCAACTCGTTCTTCTTCTTGAAGATATGCAGGGATTTAGTTCGTCTGTGGTCTTTCTAGAGTGGGAACAGGAGGTCTGCCTGCGCTTCTATCGTGTAGTATTGTTTGTAGTTCTTTCTAATAAGTGAGTAAAATGTCGTGGCCAAAAATCAAGCTCAAGATGGGCAATTTAATTAGCGCCATTAGCTGGGCGCAATTTAGACGGCTGGTAGGAATCCGATGTTGTTGTTGGCGAATTTTGTCGAATGTGTGTTTAGGCTAAATTTTTGTATGCGTCATTATTGGGATAATCAAAGGGGTGATGTTGTTATTTGTTAACAAGCCTAATTCGACATTCTTTTGAATTTACAGCCGTTTGGAGTGCGATAATTAAACACTTCTTTAATTGTCTTGGGAAGTTTTCTATTTAAATTCATTTACTATACGAGAGATCTTTTAAGTAGCAAGTTATATGACCTTAAAAGTGAGAGGTGAGTGGATGAATGAAATTTTTAAATAGTTCAAAATTATGCTAATTGGTAATATGAGTTAGTATAGTGTTCTGAAGGCTTGGATGGACTCGAGAAAGTGGACGAACTTGCATGTCTCGGAAGGAATGAGTTCTCTTGACATTGGAGCGTTATGGTAGAGTTCTGATACATACACTTCGATTGTATAGCTCTGACTTTATATCGCTGGGTTGGGATCCATTGTAGCTGCAATTTGTTTTTTTGTGGTTTGGTAGACAGGATGACAGTTTTGCTTCAGCTGCTTTGGCTTTTGTAGAATGGACTTTGGTGTATTGATGGAAGCTGGATGCTGTTGCTGTCGTCACTTCTTGAGAATCCTAGATATACCTAACTGTAAATTAACTTTATGTTGATGAAAATGTTATGCGTGAATACTGACTTAGAGTCTTTTAGGTTCAACTGTACTAATCGCAACTGCAGAAATTGCATGTCGAAGGTAGAGATTGACTTGGTTTGCCTTAAGTTACTTAGAAATTTCTATGTTGATGCTTCATTGTGTCGTAGAGGCAAGTGTATGCTGCCTAAATTGTTACTGCGAATAAGTGTTGTCGACGGTAGAGGTAATTTCATAATTTGTTTCAATATCTGTCTTAAGAAAGGGATTGCGCATGCTGCCACCATGGTGGAATCCCGTTTGTAAACTGAAGAGGATTAATTTTTACCATTTTTCGCTTCGAATTTATTGGTGTCACAATTGTGTGCATTATATGCAAAATTCTAATATTTGGTTGTTTTTTGTTGTTGATGATATTATTGGTACATGCTGTTTGCTTTCTGTTATTATGGTGTTGTTGTAGAAGAGGGCTCGACAGCACGGTATGCCTTGACTTTATATGGACGCTGGAACATAATATGTGAGCTGTCGGAGTGAGATGATATCAGCATTGGACACATAGTTAATGGTTGCGATTGTAAGCCTCTTATGTAACTGGACTTTTGGAACTAATGAATAATCGGTGACCGATCCAATTTGATGTACAAAGCGATCCTTGTTGGTATTAGTACGTAGGAATTGTTTTTGTCTGTAGTGCTTAGGTAACATTATATGTTTTTGATGCCTGTCGAATTTTACTCGGTGAGTTGGATTGACAAGTACCTTATTGTCAATTCTATATACTTTATTTTTACATTTTACTATCTTTGGATAATCTTGATCGACTATGATCAATGCTAGCTTATCCGTTATTTCTGTCGGAACAAAGCTATACTCGTTTCGAATCCTGCTATTACCTCATTATATGCGTCTAGTATTTGACTATCTAAACGATGCTGTAAGAGTACGAGTATTTCTATTTCTACTGATTTGATAAAGTTGACACCATTAAAGATAATGGAATGACTCTGACTGCTCAGCTCGACACGTGCGAAATGTGTCCTGTAAACTCTAACAAGTGCGAATGTAGCTTTTGCTGCACAAATTCGAGACATGTATCTGTTCATCTGTGTAAGAGATAATTTGTGTTATGTGATTAATAGTGGTTTGTTATTACCTTGCTTCATCTCGGCACATTTGGGCTTGTGTCCTTGTATGGTGATTGTTTTTGGTGCTGTGATCTTATGCTTTTCTCGGCTATGTCAGGATTTAGTGTCTCGCTTGAAGTGGTGTGCTGTTGTACTAATCCGATTTCAGAGTGGACGTGCAGTAGTCGTATTCATGATTGTTATTTTCTGTTTTGTTTTTTCTCCAATAGAGATTTTGAGATGTCGTTGCCTTGTTCCGTACTGTGAGGCTTAAGCTGATTGTGACCTGGCTTACAACACTCGTAATTTTGTGTTGATAGTTGATGTTTTTTCTTTGGCTATAAGACGAATTCATGACCTCCTGCTGGCGGGTCTGGATAATTTTCATGATGTATTTTTTATGTATGGTCTTGTATTGCCACATTGTGTATGATGTAGATATAGGCATTGAGAGACAATGTCTATTTTATGTATGAGTGTTAGAGACTTTGTTAGGAAATATAGGTGCTTTGTCGTCATTGAGTTATTTGGCAGTGGTATCGATGGTGTACTAGTTAATGTGAGTTTTTTTTTGCAATTGTCAAATGTCACGCGTTCGATATTGTGAGTATGTGTGTGTTCGTGCATAATTGTACGTGTGTGTGTGCCAATTTGGATGGTGTGTTGTGTGCTGTGATAGGGGGCCTACATAACTCTTATATTCAGTTGTGTGGTTCCATGACAGATGTATGCCGTCATGGGTTGTTGCTGTCCGTGATGATGTTGTTGTTGTTGCTTATTATTGGTTATGAGTGATGCAATAGTATATGTTATGTGAGTAGACATTGTGTATGGCTACTTATGGTAGAGTCTCCGTCATTTGAATCTAGATGAGTTGACTTATGGACAGCGTGATAGCGCATTGTAGAAATCCTATTGGTATGTCATGTTTATGTTGTCGTTGTACGCTTATGAGTATTTGTTTGACTCTTTTATGATGATGGTTAAATGTTTGAATGGTCTTTTGTATTGTTCACCTGGTTGGATTCGTTTCTTAATGATATGGAGAGTTGGTGTGCTCAATTCTAATGTTGTTTGTTAAAAGTGTCATGATAATTAGTGTTGATGGTTATGTGTATGTATGCTCGCCTAAGATGCTTATGGGATTTAGGTGTCATGGAACGTAGGATATATGTCGGCTATCGCATAAGTGGATTAGTGCGTAAGTTTTTGCTGTGATGGCGATTATCTCATTAATGGTTTGTATAAGTTGCTATGTTACAGTATTAGGGTATAGTAACGCATTTTTGAATTTCAGGATTACTTCGATTACATATATAGTCTTAATGTTTCTTAAATAATGATAGGATTCTTTGATATGTGGTGTATTTGGCTTATAAATGTTCGCTCGACTGTACATAGTATGTGTTTTAGTAATACTTTTTTACCATTCGTCTAAGAATGCTGACAGTTGATTTGATAGAGTGGATGAAACCCTTATATCGGTGAATGTGTCTTTACGGGTAAGTGGTGCAGCCTGGGCATGGAAGTTACAACTGCATCGAATATTCACAAGGCGTGGTGGAAACCCACAGTCATGAAGAGGACGTGGTAAGGCACCTTCTGATACAAGAATTACCACCGTTTGGGTCATTATATGTCTATCGGGCATGGGATATGGTTTGGTTCACATGCGTCGGTACTCAATCGAGTGAAAAAAAGACTCGACTATGGACTGTAATCGAATTTTGAATGCATCTTATTACTAGTTAAACACGGATAAGAACGGGAATTGGAATTTTTGCTGGATTAAGTCCAATTATTAGACTCATGGAATCAGATAAGAATTCTCCCAGGGAGTAAGAATTAATAATATATGATGACAAAATCTATGGATAGACTGTAATGTTACTATAGTAATATTAAATTTGATCAACTTACATTGGTAT
Organism: Bassia scoparia; assembly: GCA_008642245.1. Classification (NCBI taxonomy): domain Eukaryota; kingdom Viridiplantae; phylum Streptophyta; class Magnoliopsida; order Caryophyllales; family Amaranthaceae; genus Bassia; species Bassia scoparia. The sequence goes on along the minus strand of SNQN01000878.1, from coordinate 23,778 downwards.
AGACATACTTGGAGAAATTCCAATAGAATGGGCGGATAGATTGCATATTAGACAGGTAATATATAGAAGTTTCTTATGAATACAATTAATGCCGTAGCAATTCAATATCCAACCTTTCTCTATACATAGAGGAAAGGTAGGATCATTCTTACATTAATTTTAAGAGATTGGGGTTATAGATGCTTGGTTTGGTAAAGGTTATTTCAATCGCTAATCTAAGAAATTCGGATGACGTAGATACTATGTTACACAGTAGGTTACAGGTTGCGTTCAAGGCATTAGCTATACTCTACATTGATTATTAACAATTCAGATAGATCAATTTTCGAGTAGGAATGTTAAATTAAAAAAGCCGCATTTGATATTGTTCACAATATTAGCTCATTGTAAAACATCTTATAGCTGGCTATGATAGCATCCGCAGAGGATCGCTCTATGGAGTAAAAAAGAGAGACTGACTCAATCATTGGTAAATTGAAGACATCGTCCGGCTTAATTACTATTTCAGGATAGAGTACGAAACAAGGTCTTGAATGAGTCAGACGAATAACCAATTAATTACCTAACGTAACATCGAAGTTTTAAGATCTCTCGCTAATAACAAACATCAATTCAGAATCCTAACCATTCTATAACACTAAGTAGATGTCAAATATCAAGAAATCCGACGAATGACAGCGCAATAGATATCACAGGTACGAACTCGATAGGGAGTAGACGTACTTTCCAAAGCAGACTGATTGATGTGTCATGATTCTGAGGAGAAAAACGATTAGATTGGATGATTTCTTTATTGGAATAACAGGGCAAGAACTGCGGGTTCTCTTAAATCACTTTATAGTAGGGGACGCAGTTTCTCACAGATTGATTTATAAAACGAATAATAGAACTTGAAAATTAGTCGAGCAGAGTAGTATTATGAGGATGAAGATATTTTCTACTCAACACTAAGATTGTAAGTTTCTCCTCTTTTAATAATCTGGCTATAGTGGAAACTTAGGTTTTCCTAATTTAATCTGGAGGTTATATTAGCTTATGGATCTTGGAAGGATTTGGCTCATCAAGGCTCTTATTTGTATACATACTCAACGGAAAGGAAATTATAGTTCGATGGTACCAATCCGGTTAGCATTCTAAGCTTGGGAATCGGGGGGTTTGGGATTTTAAACCGGAGTCTGATAGTTTGCCGACTGTTTTCGTGTGGGGATTTGAAGTGAGGCCTTCTGGGGATTTAGCGACTTCCTTGAGGCGAGGTCGAGTCTTGGTGGGGCACGTTCTGAACAAATTGTGCTCGGGTTTTAGGCATCCGCAATCTTTCAATTAATTATGACACCAGAACTTGCATTGATCGGGCGAATCCAGGCCTGGCTCGATCAAATTCGCTAAAGACGCCTGCGGGGGTGACGATTTTTATTCAGCTTCCAAATTGTTGTGAGTTCCAAAAAGGCGATCTGGAAAAAAGATCTCCCTTTGACATTTCAAGATAACTAAGAAAAAAGCTTAAACATCTAAATTACTCTAGCAAGAGATGTTAAGGGTTCAAGCTTAGAATACGCAGATCAGGTTCTATGTAAGGATGGGATCCGAAATATAGATCATGATTGAATAGGGAACATTGAAGAATACCATTTTTCCTAGAGGGAAGACGGGGAAAATATACATATAAGATACACTACCATTGCACAGAAACACAGACATTGAATGACAGCTGAACTAAGAGTGTTCCTGATCGACAAGTTCCTACTAAGGGCAGTGTGGATTTAAGTTCTCAAACTTTATGCGAGACGGTTCGATCAATGATGGAACAATTTTTACCGCAGTAGGGTAAAGTAAAATATGAATACCTGGTATATGACAAATCCGGTCGATGTTGGAATCTCTCAATCCTTTAATAAGTGTTAATTATAACCTTGATTTATATTTTTTATATAATTCTTGGATTTATAGTTAACTTGAGATAGTTGCATGAGGGTGATTTCCTGTCACGGTGTCATTTGGACTCTTAGAGAACGAATTGTGTATATTTTTCATACATTAAATTTAAATATATCGACGACATAATGACAGTCTATTATTGTATAGTAAATGTTTATGTTGAGAAATCAATAGAGCATGCTAAACATGCTATGTGATAGATTTGGCGTAAATGCAGTATATGATGAGACCAAAAATAAGGGCATACTGTGACAGTAGAAGGAATTGTAATTGCATCTTTTCCAAAAGTTGTTTGACCCATATCGTAGAAAATGGGTTGAAGTGTAGTTTTCGCATATCTCTTACAGCCTATTTTTGACAATTAGTTATAACAACACTTTGACACGAATACACGGGAGTGAGCAGCCAAAGGCGCAGAAGACGCTGGTTTGTTCGTTGCCGATGAAAGTCCATCGGGAACGGCCATTTGTTGCGCTAAAGGGATAAGTCTTGCGGGTAGTTGCTCTTTGTCTTAGTCACGAACTACACACTCATGTCGCTCAGGATCTGGTCTACATTTGCTTTATTATCGTGATGCTGGAAAAACACAGATTTTGCCTGTATTAACATGTGTAGTGTAACTATAGAGCCTATGAATTTATTATTTGGCCGAAAGCTTTATTCATTGTTCGCTTTAGCTTATACAGTGCAATTTCCTGCACGATACAGATATAAGGGAATGTGCCGGTTGTCATGCCGACGTAGCATCTTATGTTGACGGCTTTAGCACCTCTTTAGAATTTTGTGCTATGTTGAGTTGGATCAATCCCTGCACATGCGTCTGCTGGCTATCCAGAGGTATAGAACTCATCATCCATGAACGACTCTTCTTCAGTTTTTCAAACCAGTTCTCTCTTCTTGCGTGACTCAATGCTGCCTTAAGTATGCGCAATTCTAGCATTTATCGCCGCGCGTATTGGGTTTGCTTCTCGTGTAGAGTCTATCACCTTCAACTTCTGTGTGTCTCGACTTTACGGATTGTTTTCTTCTCTTCAGGTGCTTTAACATTTGCGTTAGCAATCTAATCCTCATGGGCGTTTTGTTGCTATTTTTGAGTTGTGGAATTAAAGCATATTTCTAATCAAATGAACGGCAACATAAACTTAGAGATAAGGCGACAAACGGACAGGTTATTGCCTACGAACTTTCTTAAAGAGTCTCGTTAAAACATTAAGTTTCTGTCACTCTAGAATAGAATCGATATATTGAATGAACAAATTGGAAAATCCAGAGGGATACCTGAGGAATTCTCTACTTGACATATGATTGCGTTCCTTCATTTTACTTTCAAAGTCTTTCAGGTTTTTTAAGGGATTCTCTTAGAGAAGTTACCAATACATAGGGGACTAGCTTATCCTTCACGATGGGCATTACAAGAGGATCACTTATCGAGTATTGAAAGTGCGTTAGAGTTACTAGATATTTCCGAATGCGTCATATGACATTGGGTGGCCTTCGACTCTAGTGTGTGCTGACACAGAGTTGTGACTTTTGAAACGGGCTCATGATGAGTAGTTTCTATCATTTCACTTGGTTATACTATTCCGGAACTAACATTGTAATTGACAAGTCGCTTCGTTGTTGTGTGTAGATAAGAGTATTAATGCTTTCTGGTGCGTATATGATTCCTGGTCAGATATTGGAATAGAGTAGACCTCTTGGTTTCTGTTTACCTATAGGGATCGTTGCGTGATTTTGTTGAGTCAACATCGGAATTAGTTCCAAACATATAGTGACTTACACGTAGGCGATCTAGAGCGCAACTTTAGCATTACTCTTGGGATGGTATCTTAGCAAACTGACGTGCTGTGATGTTGAAGATCGTCATCTGGGCCATGCTGTTCCATTTTTTGTAAAACAAAAACAATGATATGGACAGGGATTATAACATGGTTCCTTAGGACGTGATAAATAGTAGTACGATATACATTATGGGCGATTTCAATACTGGTATATGGCTTCTAGGCTTTTACGTATCGAAGAGGTGTAAATATCTCTTAATAGCGAGCTATCTAGCTCGCCACACACAAAATATTATGGATGTATGTGACAAGTGTCAACTTCTTCTTCAATATGTTGTGTTTATCGATGTATGCGCGATTCAAGTAATATCTGTGATCTTCGGACGATATTCATGTTCCTCTAATTAAATCGTGCAGAATCATATATCTAAGTCATTGCTCTGTCTTTAGTGTGTATGATATTGGGTGTCTTCGCATAAGGATAGTAGTGGGAGAAAGTGTGTGAATTTGAGTGTTAGATGGCACCTCATTAGAGTACAGGTTCAAGGAACCACATAATCTGTATTTCATTTTGATCGTGGGTGTTAATGGTGTGAGGTACATTAGTGTGAGTGGCTCTGGGCGCATTCTTACTAGCTCATCTGGAAATCTCAGATCGTACATACAAATAATGAATATGTTTAATAGGTTAACATATCTAAAGAGAACTGATAAGTTGTTTTAAATGAGTATCATGACGCTTGATATAGATCTTAATGGCATCTACGCTTTCGTAATCCAATCATAGCGTAAATTTGGATCTCTGTATTTGGTACGATCTTCATTTATCTTCGATTAACTTTCTGCGAACTAATGGAATTTTTTATGTTCGAGCTGTCGACATTGTAGCTTCAAGTCAGAGTGATCTAAATTCTAGATTCGTAATTGGGATTTCATT
>SNQN01000878.1:0-19100 GCA_008642245.1 Bassia scoparia | reverse complement strand
GAGACAAGGAATTTGTTCCTTTGCTTTAGAAACTTGGTGCTATTATAGACTGGTCTGTTGTAGGTCTCCCTTGTATCCCTAATACTACTAATCTCTTTGTTGATGAATATGAGTGATACTTTAGACTTAGTCCAACTGTTACACAACGCATATTGCATGGTCGGGAAATTGACTTGCTTGCCTTAGTTTACTATATTTCTAGTGATGCTTCTTGCCGTAGAGCAATGTGAGGCCAACTGTARTCCTATGTCGTTGTGCACGGGGAAGTTATTCATGATGTTCGACCGTCTTAAGAAGGATGCGCATGCGCCCTTGTCTGGAAGCCCTTTTTTACTGCAGGCACAATATTTCGTCTGAATATTTGCACAATGGTGCATTTATACAAATATTATTGTTTGTTTATTGATGTGATGACTAAATATTGTACATGCTGTTGTTTCATGCTATTGTGTTGTTGAGACGCAATGCACGTGTATGCCTTAGACGTAGTATTTCTTGAGCTGGACTAAATTGGTGAGGCTGTAGAAATTATCACCATTTGTGTCCATTAGTTGGACTTCCCCTTTTGGTAAGATCTTTTTGACAATGTAAGGACCTACCCAATTAGGACAAAACTTGCCTCGAGGATATAGGATTGTTTTGCGAAGTGCTTTAAGGACCAAATCACTGTCTTTGATGCCTCGTGATTTGACTCGCTGGTTGAAGTACCTTTCAACCCTCTTTTGGTATGCTTGCACATGATGCAAGGCTGCTAGTCGTTTTTCGTCGAGCAAAGCTAACTCGTCGAATCTCGCCCTTACCCATTCTGCTTCTAGTAGTTTGCTATCTAAGACGATGCGTAGAGACGAGATCTCTAGTTCTACTGTTTGAACAGTTTTGACACCATAGACCAGTGAGAACGAAGTAGCTGCTGTTGAAGTGCGAATAGAGGTCCTGTAACCCCATAGTGCGAAGTGTAGCTTTTGTGACCAATCTCGAGAATTCTCTGTCATCTTAGAGATAATTGTTTTGAAATTTTTATTACCTGCTTCAACTGCCCCATTGGCTTGTGTCCTGTATGGTGATGACTTATGGTGCTGAATCTTATATTTGGCAATCAGATTCGCACTCTCTGCTTGAAAGTGGGTGCTGTTGTCACTAATGATTTCATGAGGGACCCCATAGCGACAGATGATGTTGTTTTCTATGAATTTTGCCACGTGCTTACCCTGGAGCTTAGCATATGCTTAAACCCACTTTGTGAAGTATTCTATGGCCACAAGTACGAATTCATGACCTCCTTGCCTGGGCGGCGTYATCTTCCATATTATGTCTATTCCCCYTGTAGAGAAAGGCCATGGAGAGACAATTATGGATAGGAGAGACGGAGGAACATGCTGCGCATTGGAGTATTTTTGGCAAGTGTCGCACGTACGGACGTATTGCATGCAATCCCTTTCGATGGTAGTCCAGTAATACCCCAATTTGATGATCTTAGAGGCCACGAACCTCCTATTCATGTGGGTGCCACAGATCCCGTCATGGATGTGCTCCATGACTGTTTTGCTTATATGTTGAGTGATGCTAAGTAGGTGGAGACCATTGTAGTGGCACTTGTAGAGTTCTCCGCCTTGAAGCAGGTACTGACATGCGAGACGCCTTAGAACCCTTTGTTGCTTTTTGGTTGCACTAGAAGGATATTTGCCATTTCCTAGGTAGTCTTTGATGTCTTTGTACCGTGGTTCTTCTYGATCGAGGTTGGGCACCTCATTTGTTTCGTCTAAAGTGCAGACGTATGTTGGTTCTTGTCTCCGCTCAATGACTAAGGGCATTTAGGCCACTGAACTCGGAATTCGCACCATGGATGCGAGTTTTGCTAGTGCATCTGCAAATTGATTGTCTGCACGTCATAGGTAGGTGTATTCGACTTCGTCTACCTAGTATGCAATATTCTTAAGATAGGACTGATACGGAGTTAGGCTTTCACTTCATACCTTCCATCGCCTTAAAATCTAGTTTATGATGAGTGATGAAACACCTTATACCCGTAGTTTCTTTACGTTAAGTGCAACGGCGGCTTGCAGTCAATGATGCAATCAAAAAGGGAAAACCCACAAGCCTGGACAAATATCCATCGCGAGCTTGAGAAGCTAAACTTCGACGTTCACAAATGATGTGACAACAATGCAGCAGAGTACGTAACATATATTCTGGGATTGCAAGCCGTCGTTGCACTCAACGTTAAGGGATTGCCATATTYAGTTATTATAGTCCTTGGAAGAACCTCCTMAGTGCAAGGGTATGTCCTTCGCGGTCTTTTGACTTGACGATCATATCGTCGACATAGACATCTACTTCTTTGTGTATCATGTCATGTAGTAGAGCAGTGGTAGCTCGTTGGTATGTGGCGCCTGCATTTTTGAGACCAAAAGGCATCACAGTGCAGTAGTATAGCCCCCACGGAGTGGTGAAGGTTGTCTTTTCCATGTCTTCTTCAGCCATTTTGACTTGATTATACCCTTGCACACCCATCCACGAATGAGAGCAAGGCATGATCTGTTGTGTTATCCACGAGAACGTCTATGTGTGGTAAAGAGAAGTCCTCTTTCGGACTTGCTTTGTTTAAGTCACGAAAATCTACACACATTCGAACTCGTTCATCTTTTTTAGGTACTGGAACCACGTTTGCTTTCCATTGTGGGTAATTGACGACCATAATGAAGCTTYCATGGTGTTGCTTAATGACTTCCTGCAGAACGTTAAGGGCAATATCCGGTTTCATGCGACGGAGCTTTTGTTGACTGGCTTAGCCCCCTCTATTAGCGGAATTTTGTGCTATGTGATGTTTGGATCAATCCCTGGCATGCCTTCATWGGACCAAGTAAAAACATCCCAGAACTCTTTCAGTGTTTCAACCAGTTCATCTCTTTCTTGCGGACTCAGTGTTAGACCAATCTGCATTTCCCGCGGCGTGTCGTTGTCGGAGATGTCTACCTTTTCTGTTTGCTCGATGACGGAAGTTTTCTTTTCGTGCTCTTCCATTGCTTTATTAACTCATGGTTGTTTTGTTTGTTTTTGAGTTGTGAATTAAAGCAATCATAAGACGGAAAAGAGGAGTAAGCAAAAAGGAGCAGGTTATTAAACTCTAAAGAGAGTACAAATAAGTTTGTCACCGAAGATACTTGATTGACAAGGGAGAAGGGGATACTAGGCTCCTTGACAGACTCAAAAGGACATTCACTAGGACTAGCTATCCTAGCTTCTACAACACTAGAGTCAGACTCAGCCTCAGCCTCAGATTCAGAATCCTCTAGCATTGGTCCTTCGCCTATGGTGCACTTGATGACCTTACCTCCTGGAGTAGTTATCTTCACGGTTTTTTGCCAACCATGAACTAAGCCTTCGACTGGTGTGATGAGAGTTGTGGGGTCGAATGCTTCCTTGGTCATTGCCATGAGAACCTCTTGTTCAGCTAGAGGTGTGGTTTTTTGGTCAAACAGAAGTCCCAAACCTTGCGCTTCGAGGCCATCTAGGGCAGATGCCTTGCTTGTGGGGATCGGATCCCTATCTACAAAGTTGCAGTTGCAGAAGTCTTTGGGCCATGTGCTTCTTTTCTTGTAAAACAAGAATGATGGAGGGAAAACTTAGGTGAAAGTTCGAAACGAGCGTTTCCTCGGTAATCGCCAAGGTATTCTCTATGTGGTTCACCCCAAAAATCATGAAGGCAGTACTTCTCAAAGTCCGTTAAGATGTATGGATCCCAAATGAATTCGAGAATCTTCTTTCCCCATTCTCGACATACACACATGCTCTTGCCTAGAGATTTGGCATCGCATAGCTTCCAAATTTTGTAGAGCACCTCATTCGGAAGGTCAGCCAACGATTTTTGATTGTGATCTTGTGATTCATGGATTTGCCATTTACACATCTGGAAATTATTTACATCTAAATGATATTATGTACTTCTAAATGATATTGTACGCTTATATYGATATAATATACTTCTGTATCATATACTAATATCTTTGTAATTAGATTTCATTTATCTCGATTAACTTTGTAATTAGATTTTAGTTGACTCATTTAGCTTTCAGTCAACTAAATTAGCTTTATAATTGGATTTCATTTGACTTGATTAACTTTGTATTTAGATTTCATTTGACTCAATTAGCTTTTATTCGACTAAATTATTAGCTTTGTAATTGGATTTCATTTGACTCGATTAACTTTGTAATTAGATTTCATTTGACTCAATTAGCTTTCATTCGACTAAATTAGCTTTGTAGTTGGATTTCATTTGTAAAATATATTTGTAGTTAGATTTCATTTGACTCAATTAGATTTGTAATTGGAGTTCATTTGACTCAATTAGATTTCATATGGCTTGTAATATAATATGAGTGTTCGACAATAGTAACTTGCATCCACAATAAGTTATTGTGGACGGGGTCCAATACTACTTTCATTTGAATTGTAGTTCTATTTAAGTTTATTGGATTCATCTTGTAAATGCTCAACCCTGAAACATAGTTATATGTACGTGTTCAGACCCAATAGTGATATGTAGGTAGTTATGTATTGGTTGTTGGTAGTTAGAAAACATTAAAACTACTCAATTAATTCAACCAACAACCATTACATGTCTATATATCACAACTCATCCTCCGTTACTCCACACTTCACCAACTAGGAAAACCTACACGTATTCATGCAATTCAAAAYAGTTGAATAGTGTGAAATAAAATGTCGATACAATTATTTTCAAGTTGGTCCCCAATAGACAGTTTGTTGGGCAGTGGAATTCCAACTAAGAAAGTGATAGAAGTAGTTGGTGAGAGCGAGACAGGTAAAACACAYTTTTGCCTCAGGCGATGTTGACAGTGCAAATGGACGAGGATGTAGGAGGCCTCAACAGGTCTTCTGTTTTTATCCATACCGATGGTAATTTCCCCACTAGAAGGTTAGTCTAGATCTCTAATTATTTGGTTAACATGTTTGGTGAACCAGTGAAACCGGGGCTAGATTTCATCACGGTCAAGAAAGTCAACYCAGTTGAGGAGGTGCGCTAAACAATTCCACAATTGGAGCAGTTCCTAGAAACCGCAAGTCGTTCTACTAATCCATGTAAGCTGCTAATCTTCGACTCGATTGCATCGCTTTGTCGTTGTGAATACGCTAACAATACAATTGAAATGGGAGRCCGTGCTAATATTTTAAACTACTTTGGTGCCAAAATGACACTATTCGCAAATACATATGATTTAACAGTGTTGTTAGTAAAGGAGGTTTCAGACACAAATGTTCAAATGAGTCCTGGAACGGTGTCCTTCATGACATCTGGGCGTGTAGTTACCCCATCATTAGGACTGTTTTGGGGGAYATACATTAATATTCGCATTATGTTGTGTAACGAATATTCAACAGAAACAGGGACATAACAACAACGCAAAAAGCTATTTTTGCTCGAGCCAGTGGCCATGTTACGCGTCAATATGTGATCACGTCGAACGGTTTGCAAAAATTTGCAATAATGTAAAATCGATTATACCTTCGGGTTGTAACTTAATTTTAGAATGTAACGGGATGTTTGGTAGTGTTATAATTTGTAATCCTATGTTTTCACTAGTTATTTTAACTTGAAGTTGTATTTTTTTCACAAATTAAAAATACAACCAAATTTTAAAGTAAAATTAAAATTTCGTTTTACTGTTACTTTATTGATAGTCATTGCTAATTAATTCCACTAAGTAATAATATTAGTTTAAAATATGGTTTAACCAAATTCATTAGTGTTAGAAAATTAATTTTTTAATAAAATTGTTGTTAAATGTTACATAAAATTCAACTGAAATGAAGGAGCAACCTCTAATAAGGACTACAATGACACGTGCTACACATATGGTTCTCCAATACACGTTTTCATGGAAGTACAACATGTMCCCCTAGATTTAAGCATTCATGAAATCCAACGGTCACAGAAGTTTGCCCCCGAAAATGTAGTATACAGCTACAGTGTTCCCCCACACCAACTTGTTACATGGGTGGATTTCCCCCRAAAAACACGTGGTCAYATGATACAAAGAGCAACACCACTCATCAAACAAACACTAGAATAAATTGGGAAAATACAAAGTGCAAACAAAATTTGTTCAGATGATAAAAACAATGAGGAACAAATATCTGAGAGGCAGAAGGGTAAGAGGCCAATGGTAGAGGATGAGGAGAAGTATTTCAATTTCCATAGCCCAACGGGAAGAATGCTTATTGAAAAGGCCTCGTCACCACCACTGATGCTAGGAAGACCAGTGTGTGAAAGCATGAGCGAACCGTCTTCGAAGATCATAAAGGTGATAGAGTTTGGTGGGAGTCCTGAAACTACCCATTCTGGGTCTAGGAAAAGTGGTTAAAGCTAAGAAACCTCCAACAGTAGTTCACACAACAGTTCTATGTCTTCCTTACSCAGCAATTCAGAAGGGCTCCAACGAAGACTTGAAAGGGTCAACGACTTGTTCGCCAAGGTTGATCGGCTCTTTGACAAAATGATGAAGAAGTACAGCCCACAAGTGGGAGGAAGAGGCAGAACAAATTGAAGATCCTCCAGCGCCGGAGATTGTCGAAATCACCTTCAATTTTCGAAGTTGGCAGGCAGGMGATGAGGATATTTACTACACACTCGTMCCTGGGTCAACTTTTGAGGATGTTTTCAATGACTATACTCTCAACCTTGACACCGTTCCAGAGTCGATCTCTCTTAGTCTCGGTGATCGTGTCTTGCATCCCCTCAACACAGCGCAACAAGTTGGCATTGTCAATGGTGCAACTATAATGTGTGAAMGAGTTGTAAGTGTTTCGAAGATATTGTTTTTATTTAGTTTGGGTTTTTTAGTGAATTGTTTTTTCTTTAATTTTTTTTATAACTACAGTAGTGGAGTATCATTGTGTTAGTATTGACTTGTAATGTTGTTTTGATGTTTGTTGTCGTTGTGGTGCTACTTGGTACATTTTGCAATCCTTTGTTTTTCTGGACTTACAAAGATGGTGTATCACCTGCAATTCATTCATAATTTGTGTCATATATGTCAAATAACTACTTCAGGCTTGTTTTAGGGGTTTGAAAGTGAAGTCCCGTTGTGGTTTGCATTCACTGATTGCTCTTTGCTTAGTTTCCCATAACCCTAGATTTTGTGATATATAAATGACTACTTAATAATTTGTGTATAGTCAACTCATTATTATTTATTTTTATTTTAATTATTCCTATTTTTTAAAATCGTGAATTTGTGTTATTAATAATTTGTTTCTATTAAGTCAACATGAAAAAGTAGTGGAATTATGTAACATAAGTGTTGACAATGGCTATTTTATCATTTTCAATTGGGAAATTCCATCTTATACCACTTAGTTTTTGCTAATTCCATTTTGTACCATTATATATTTTTTATTCCAAAAAATACCATTAAACTAAGAGACTAATTGCTACAGTAACATGTATCTTTATTTTCGTTAAATGGCTGTTAGTGGGTCTATTAACATTGTTAATTAGTGGCTATCTTGGGTTAGTACAGTAATTTGCTAGTTGATTAATTAATAACCCATTTTATACCGTCACCGACCTCATTCAAAGCACTCTTGAACATTTTTCGATCTTCATCCTTGTGACTTCCAATTGTTAAGCTTGAGTCTTTCTATCCCTTTATTTTTCTGTTTTTCTAATTTTTATGTAAATTGTATTCATCATTGTGTGATTAGTAGTGTTCTGCTTCGATGTTTTGCAGAGTAGTCAAGCTACTACTCTTCAAAAATTACCCGGAGAAAAACGAGGGTCGGATGAACACCAAGAAGCCATTGGAGAGACAACTTAGAAGAGAGAAGAAGAAGAAGAAGATGATGATGAAACAGCTAAATGGATAACTGAACTCAAGGGCGAGTATATATAGCAATGAAATGGAGGGAATTGAAGTCAAAAATTATTTTGGAAAGAACAACAAACTTGAAGTAAACAGAAAACGCATGATGACAAAGATGAAGTATAGTTAACAGCCATTTAACAGAAATAAAGTTATAATGTTACTGTAGCATTAAGTCCCTTAATTTAATGATATTTTTTGGAATAAAAAAATAATAATGGTACAAAATGGAATTGACAGAAACTGAGTGGTATAAGATGGAATTTCCCTTTTCAATTTAACCTTTGAGTTAAAATAACAGTGACCTTATTGTTTAAATTGCTGTGAAGGGTGGTGCTAATGAATTTTGCTCAAATTTGTGATATCGATGAGATGACAATTGTTCCTAAATTCCTAATTTTTATCAACGCATTTCAATCTTAATGTAATTGTTTCCATCACATGCCTAATGCTTTTTAATCATGAATAAAAATTGAGCAGGACGACTTGGAGATTAACATAAACACTAACATGAAGCAAATTACAATACACCAACTAACAGATGACAATCCAACTGCAATGAGTATCACTGTATTGAGGACCACCACCATTGTTAGTCTTATGAGCATTTATTGGGGCTGACCACATTGGATATGACTTCGACACTTTCGACCTTGTATACCGCGAGAGGACTGTTTCAACTTTCAGGACATTGGACGATCACAACATCCATAATGAGGGTCACTTATACTGTCTGTGAAACCGGACCACAGAATGTGGTTTGCTTGACATCGATACTTTCTACCGTACATGCGAAAAGCGGAGGGGTTCATAGCGTGACTCGTGTTTTTGTTGCAYGAGTAGTGATGATAACTTAAATTAATTTGRGTGCATGTTAGTAGACTTGGTACTACATCATCCTTCCTAGAATATTTTGGGAAAAAAGGAAGGCATTAGTAGGTTCATAATGCATGATTTCCGAGTCAATATATGAACCAAAGACTAAGCTCTGTAATTAGGTAGGCAATTGAACTATGTGTAAGCATATTTGCAAATGTAACAGGCATAAATCTTTTGGACTATGTCTCTGCCTCTTTTGTTGGCTACCAATTTGTAACTTTCAAGTAAATGATAATGTATGATGTATTTAGTATAATGTTTCAACTATATGATAATGTATCCTCGACTTAGTAAATGATAGTGACTTATCTACTTAGTATAACCTTTGATTATCTGTTATGCACCAACTTGTTGTTTTGCCAAAAACCGATCATTCATATAATCATTAATATATTTCAATATTATAAGATTTACAAAAACATAAATATACCTTAGATTTGGGATTACCTCAAATTATATAAATAAGGGATTTTTCCTCAGGTACCCCTGAGGTTTTGCTTAATTCCTCAGGTACCCCCGAGTTTTTAGAAATMCCTCAGGTACCCCCGAGGTTAGACAAAATAGCTCAAATGCCCTTATTATGGATGGAAAACTAACGCCGTTAGTTTTTTATACAATTAAATCCCTAATTTAACTACTTACACCCTAATTCAACCAATTTAACTAAAAAAAATATTAAAAAAAAAAACCATCTTCAAACCACCACCCTCTCTCTCCTCTCTTGCACCACAACCAACACCACAACCAGCAGCCACCGCACCACCGACGCCGTCCTCTCTCTCCTTTCTTCTCTATTTCTCCTTCCCTCTCTCTCTCCTTCCCTCTCTCGGTCTGCTGCGCTGCTGCCACTGTTGCGCTGCTGCTCGCGGTTGCTGTTGTTGCTCCACCACCGCTGCCACTGTTGCTGTTGTTGCGCTGCCACTGTTGATGTTGGATCAAATTACCTTGAATCTCCTGATTGGTCTAAGTTTAAAGCTCTGCCTTAGTTAATCCACTTGAATTTAGGATTCAATGAGTTGACTGGGGAATTTCCTAGCTTCATTTTGAGTTGTAGAAACTTGACTTACCTTGATTTGTCAATTAATCATATAACTGGGCTGATACCCTAATCTTATTATGGAGATCACTCCTCTCTCCTTACGACACCTCCYCATCGCTGAACCCTAATTGCCTCTCTCACTCATCCCACTCCCAATCCCACTCAACTGCTGCTGATTCCCCAATCCTACTCCCTTCAATTGCTTCCGCCATCGAAGACACCATCGTTTGGGATTCCGTTTATTTCGTTCGTGTTGCGCAATGCGGTTACGAGTACGAGCAGTCTTATGCCTTCTTCCCTCTTCTGCCCCTCTTTATTTCCCTCCTTTCTAATTCAGGTTTATCCTTTTCTTCCTTTCCTTTTTATTTACTTTTTTCAATTACTTCTTTTATTGATCACTCAATGAATAATCCAAGTTGTTGAAGCTCTTCTTTTAAGCTTGTGATTTTTTGATTTGAMTCTGAATTGTTTTTATATTTGGGCTTTCAAGATAGTTTTTCGGCCACTGGTTCCTGTAATTGGGTATAGAGTTGTGCTGGGACTGTCAGGTTATGTCATCAACAATGGCGCCGGTGGTGCGGTGGTTGCTGGTTGTGGTGCTGGTTGTGGTGCAAGAGAGGAGAGAGAGGGTGGTGGTTTGAAGATGGTTTTTTTTTAATATTTTTTTTTAGTTAAATTGGTTGAATTAGGGTGTAAGTAGTTAAATTAGGGATTTAATTGTATAAAAAACTAACGGCGTTAGTTTTCCATCCATAATAAGGGCATTTGAGCTATTTTGTCTAACCTCGGGGGRACCTGAGGCATTTCTAAAAACTCGGGGGTACCTGAGGAATTAAGCAAAACCTCAGGGGTACCTGAAGAAAAATCCCTATAAATAAATGTACACATGAGTACATACATTTAGGTTGAACCACAAATAAATTTAACCTGCATTTACATATAACTTACAACAAACAAACATGAGTACACAATAAGTTTAAGTACTTAGTGTTTTAACTAAACTTTGTCAACAATAATATATCAACCAAGACCTTCCATCAAGGTTACATGCTCCTCTGAAACAGTAAATGTCAAGTGCAGACTCTCAAAGAAGTGTCATCTCATACAACCACCTTACACAAAAACATATCATCCACCTTCGAGAAATAGCCACACTCATTAAAGACGCAAACACATCAACACAACCTGCACCAAAAGAAACAGATGGATTACAAATTAAAGGCTTTGTGCAGAGTAAAAATCATTAGGATATACAATAAACAAATTTCAACATTACACATTATATATATTGAAAAGATTATATAGTAACAATTATATGATAACTTATTATTAAGAAAAGATTAAATATAAAAAGTAGATAATCACTACACCTTAAAAAGTAGATAATCACTACACCTTAAAAATTATACTCCGTATATCATATGTTATTATTAAAACAAGATTAAATGTACTAAAAACTAGAAGATAACAACTACTCCGTATATCCTAAGAATAATACTACTAAGTACCAACACCCATTTTCAGACAACGGTTTCAATAACCAGCAGAAATGAAGTAAGAAGACATACAATTGTCACAGAATCGTGTCCCTATAAGTGACTCCATTTCTGTCGAGTAGGTCATCATCAACAGGTTCCACAAAGTTTGAATTCTCATTCCGTTCAAGGGCAAACGAGACAGATTTTGCCATACGAATCTGTGACATTAGTTTAAATAAAACGGATAAATAAAACTACTATCAGAATTAAACATCAACTTATATGTGTCATAGGTTCAAGAATCTTCAATTTTGTTGCATCACAAACAACAACATTTTCAGCTACCTACACCATCAAATATGGAATATTAAAAATAAGTACATTTTCATAAAACCCGGGATTTAACAACACCACTCAAAATAGGCATTTTCAAAATAACTTAAACAAAACATCATCAATTTCACAGAATTACTAGGACAACATATGCCTAAACCAAAAGCCAAACAATTATTACCTGAGCCTCCTCACGTGTAGCCTCGCTACCACCACCTTTGATACACTCCTAACTAGTAGTCCCTTTCGCCTTACCTTCCCTTTCGACTTTGGTACGGTAACATCACATGTTTGATCATTGTCTGAAGGGTTCTTACGACATTTCCACCCCGTCTCACTACATTGCTTGAATCTTGAATCTTTTGGCCCACCTCTTTTCTTTACAACAGGTGGATCTTTGACATTGGGGACTTCAGTATTACGACTGCATGAAGGACTTTCAACAGGATTCTGACTACTCTGAGACAATAACCCAGGAGAGAGGGTCTYGCGGTCTYAGGACTCGTAGTTCTATTGCGTTAAAGTGGTCTGCTTAGAAGTACCGTTCGATGCAGCCTAAGAATCTTCACCAGTCTGTCGCAACTCATCTTCACGAGCAGCATTGACCTCCTCCTGTAGTATTGCAAGGCCATTCAATACAATAGCATTACACCTTTCTGATGCTGCACTAGTTTCTTTCAATAATTCTGTGGCAACGGTTATACGACCACAACGCTTCCATAAATCTGAAACATTAGGGTCCTGCGATGGAAATCGAGCAGTACTATACCCAAATGTAACATCCTTCCTCCACCTAAGTAAAATGTACTTCTCAGGAAGAACTTCAATTTGTAACTTATCGTAGATTCGAAGTAAGTGCCGACATAGTACAAAATCCCATGAGTATCAAACATCTTACAGGTGCAACTAGCTTCTCGGCTTTCCGAGTCAAAGTCAACACAATAATAAGTCCTCCTATCCACWATCACCCAATTTCGCTTATCCTTCGGTAGGACCCACACTCTATCTTGTATTAAATACCTAAACAATTTCTCATCAATTTTTTTCTACTCATCGATGATACAATACGTCACGCGTTGGCACTCATGTTGGAAAACTTTAAACTTAGGGATAGTGTATAAGTTCCTGAAATACCGCTCAAGTTGATAGCCAGTTACAGGATGTCTCTTTATATTTAGCTGCCTTCAAATCAGCCTCGTCCTCTTGTGCAACTCGCTTAGCTATCGCTGTAACGCATCTCTCCTCAAATTCACATAACAAAGTATTACGGTTCAGAAATTGATCAAAGAAAATATGGATGCTCTCAATGCATTGAGTAGAACGCATACCCCCCCCCCCCAAAATGATCGTTTATAAAAGCCGGGACACACATATGGCGCTCCTTAAACAAAGTCAATAACCAGTCATTAAAAACCACCTCTAATTTCTCAAACATTTCCTTCCATCGCCACACAAATTCACCCTCATTCAAACTATTATACACAATGTCTTTGATTTCGTCATGTAATTGAAAGTATCTACAATTTATTGAACAACCATAATTAATTAAAAAATATAAAAGAAAAAAAACCAACCAATTGTCTCACCACCTCACCAAATATATTTCAGCAAGAAAATATCATACACYGACCTATATGTATACAACAAATAATTTGTTTGAGATAAWTACGCAAATAAAATAAACAAAATGAAATGTTATCAATGTACAATCAAAAGTATACAATAATAATGTCAGACAAAACAACACAAAATATTATGTACATAAAAAATATATTCATTTCCACCAACCGACATAAAAGGCCAAAAAGAATAAATTAACAAACAAATTACCAGAACACAATACTTCACAACCAAAAAAGGAAAAATACCTCTTGTGAGAGCCAAGCTTATATGGAAACTTAACCATTATATGCCAAATACACCATCTATGACGTGTATTAGGCATCGCATCTTCTAGAGACTTCCTAATCGCAGCAGCCTGATCAATTAAAATGCCCCCAGGGGCCCTACCCTTCATCGCAGACAACCATTTCCTAAAGACCCAATCAAAAGTATCTGAATCCTCCTTTGAGATCAACACACAACCAAACAAGCAGCTCTGCCTATGATGATTAATGCCAACAAAATTGGCAAAGGGAAGCGAATATTGATTGGTGAAATAAGTTGTATCAAAGCAAACAACATCCGAGAATTCTTCATATGCAGCCATACTCCTAGGATCAACCCATATAATATCCTTAATGAAACCGAATTCGTCAACCCTATGAGTATAGAAGAAATTATTATTCTCAAGATGCATCCTCTCAAAGTAAGAAAATAAAGCATTACAATCTCCACCTTCCATCTTCAACTTTCGGTTCTTATGGACCACATACCTAGCATAAGCCTCCGTGAATAGCATATTCTGATACCCACCCCTCTCAATAACCATGCTTGTGTAGCTTTTGGCAAGGGTAAAATCGGCCTCTAAATCTACCTGAAACTTTCTCTTAACATCAGGAGTCATTTTTATATCCTATACTCCTTCACAAGTTTCGCCTCTCTTGGCTTCGGACTGTGACCAGAGTGTCCTAATACAACCCTCTGAATTACCCATTCATTACTTTTGGACTGATTGAAGCACGTAACAAAGCCGTACAATGGAACTTCTTCGAATTCCTTCGTTTCGGCTTACACATCTTGTAATACCTCGAATTTTTCTCCGTGGCATAATTTTATTTTGCGTCACTTTTTCTAATAATTTATCTCTACGTCCAACTTTTATTCTAAGTTGATACGTTATTATTATTATTATTATTATTATTATTATTTTATATTCATTATTATTATTATTATTATTATTATTTTATTATTATTCTTATTATTATTGTTTATTATTATCAATATTATATTATTATTAGTAGTAGTAGTATTAGTAGTTGTAGTAGTAGTAGTAGTAGTAGTAGTAAGTAGTAGTAGTAGTATAGTAGTAGTATAGTATAGTAGTAGTAAGTAGTAGTATAGTAGTAGTAGTAGGTTTGTTTTATCGTTGCTATTTACTATTATTGTTAGGCCTTAGTTATTTTTTTTTTTTTAGTGTTATGTGAATTGTGTGGTACTATTATTGTTTAATAGGCTTAAGTGATTGCTTGGACAACTTTATTGACAAATAGATGTGTGGGTTAATTAGTGTTTTGTACTTAGTTAAGTCATGTTTTAATTTATTTTTTAGGCAAATTGTATAAGCCCTTGATTCATCTAAAATCTTTTCATTTTTCTCATCAAAAAATTCAGAAAATAACACCTCCTCTTCCCTCTTGGACGGTTATAGGAGAGCATTGGAGAGTTTTTGTTCCTATTAATTCTATGCTTCAAGTTTACACTTAAACCATTTTTTTCTTCTTCTTCTTCTCTAAAAAAAAGGAAAAATGAAAACTAATAATCCCACCTTTGGTGGTCTGCTCTCCAATAATCCGTACGTCAAAATAAATTACAGAATAATCCACTTTTAGGTGGTCTTCCCAAAATAAATCTGAAACTCTCATTTTTACATAGAACAAGCAAAAATGGATCAACAAAAGTAACAAAAATGAGAGTTCAAGTTATTTGGAAGACACCCTTAAAGTTGAGATTATCTGTAATTATTTGACGTCGGATTTTGAGAGCGAACCACCAAAAGGTGATTATTAGTTTCTTTTCCATTTTTCCAAAAAAAAAAATAGCAAACACACACAATCTTCTTCCTCTCATTAGGCTGCCAAAAATAGTCATTCCTTGGAGTAATTTTTGAAGATTTTAATTGGGTTCAATCAAGTTTGATTCAAAGGTGTAATTTTGCAATTCTTGGGAATTTTCTTGAAGGATTTTCCTTTTCTTTCTTTTGAAGGTTTCATTTTCTCCTAATACAAGGTAACTAGATTTTTCCTTCACTTTGTTCTTATTTAATGATAGAATTCATGCTAGGATTAATAAAATTGGAATTGTTATTTTATCGGTTTTATGTTGACAAATTATTTTTAATATGTTTTAGTGCAAATATTTTTGTTATTATAATTTTCCCTGTTTTTTTTTTTATGATTTAGAATTAATTTATAAATATTTATTTGTAATTTTTGTGACTTGTATGAATTTATTTACAATATTCTGAACTTCCAGTTTTTCTGTTTTTCTGGTGTCAATTGCAAAACTTTATTCTGCATAATTTCGTGAGTGTTAAATTGTATAAATAATTTTATTTAGTCCTTAAGTGATCCCTTGAATTATTAGTATAGCTTTATTTTTATTGGTAATTAGTTTAATGTCTCAAATAAATTGTTTTCTCTAGTGTTCTTAAACTGTTTTCTGCAATTTTGATAATTCTGAAATTAATTAATTACAAATGTTTTGTCACGTCTTTCTGACTCTAAAAGGGTATAAAAAAAAGTAGGGAATTTCCCAAAATAATTTGGGTAATTTTTGGTTAATTTAATTAATTAAATAGGAATCTCTAGCAATTTATTCATTAATTCGGTTTTAAGCAATCTAAAATTCTGAAATTATTTTATTCGTCCTAAATAAATATTCCCTATTGTATTCTGTAATAAAATGTGTTTTACTCCGTTTTTGTAATGGTCTAAATAAATTTGGTTAATTAAATAATTATTTTGGAATTTCTAAGTGATAATCTATTTAATCAATCAGGACCTTTTAACTTACTGTTTTGTTTTCTGTTTGAAACAACCACGACATTAATATAATTGGGACTTAAAAAARTGACCTTTAACCTTTTTCTAAGTTTAATAAATTATTTTTGAGTTAATTGGAATTTTTAAAATTAATTTCTGTTACTTTAATCAATTTATTAGATTATTAGCAAATTGGTAAAATAATTTAGTTTAAGTGTGAAAACTGTCCTAAATAATTTATAACAGTAACTATTTTATATTTATTTATTAATTTTATTGATGAGTTTTGGCTTAATTTTGGTGAATTAATATTTAATAATGGTTTAAATTAGGTTCCTTGGACAATGTGTTTTTGTTAGTTGGTGTCACGTGGGTTTTAAACTAATGTTTTTGTACTAACTTACTGTTTTGGTCTCATACTTAATTATTTGGATTATGAAATAATTTATTTTGTTTTCTATGTATATTTTGATTTAAATTACTTTCTCAATTGTTTGCCAACTTGATTTTGACTTTAAGTTGGTTTTAATCTACTTCTTGGAGTTATGGAACTTGTTTTTGGAAATGGTCATTGTGGCCTTTGGATTCTTAAGGGTAATTCCATAGTGATGCCTTGAGAACATTGGATTTGATTTGGTTTTGTTTTGTTGATAATTGGAAATCGTTGGGTAAGTCCATAGTGTGTGGTTCCTTCGATTGGACACCACATCTATAGTAGATTGGATTGGGTTAGTTGTCGTTCTCGTTCCGAGCTGCGTGTTCGGATAAGGAGAGAGTTTGGCCATTCTCAGACCGGGTATAACTTGGTGGTTAACCCGTGGTGCGTCCTGACTATATCTAGCCTTAGTGAGCCGCGATTTGTTCACTGCGTCTGTTCCAGTTACAACTTGAAACTTTATGTTAACTTGTTGATCTTACTAGCTCATCCTGTTTTGGATTCAATTGGTTTACTCATTTTGGTTTTAATTCACTTGGTTTGCTTTCTATTTGACTATAATATTATTGAAGGTTTGTGGTCTTCGAATCGAATTCTTTTTATTTAAGCCTTGCATTTATTCCTTGTTTACGTTTGAACATGTSTGTTAAGGATGGTCTAGTTACTGGCCACTAAGTGGCAAATTATTGTGGTTTTAGATGATACGGGTGAGGAGTGATTTGTTTGGAGCTGCTGGGGAAAGAGGTTACTGAGAGACTTTAGGATTACCCCTTTAATAATTCGTAACTTTGTGTAGACGTTTTGAATTGCTTTAAGTTATTGGGAGATGTTGCTCCTTGGATTTGAATGTAATAACTTAGAACATGAGCAATGGACTTGACCTTAGTGTGAGGATTACTTGGGTAGTCAGAAATTGGGATTGCTTTTAGAAAAGCAATTATGAGTGTAAGTTTATTTATCTGAGAACTCTATTCCTGCTTATGTTTTATTTGATACTGGTGCTACTGTTTCTTTCGTCTCTTCTTCCTTTATWYAAAAGGCCAAGTTGCCCCCTTCCTTGTCTTTCAAATCTTTGATCTTCCTTCCTAACGGGGAGAAAATTTCTTGTCATTGCGCTTTCCGAAATGTTCCTGTTGTCATTGATGAAGTGGRAATGACCGCAAATCTCAAAGAGTTCCCTATGGATGAGTTCGATGTAATCTTCGGCATSGACTGGTTGAAGGATCATCGTGTTGTCTTCTATTGTCACTAGTGGAAAAAAGGACATCTYCCTCGGGCCAAAATAGAGGTGCTGCCTCGGGCCTAGCCCGCATTACAAGCAGACGTCGCTGCAAGTCATTTCACAAATGCCTCGGGCATGCCCGAGGCATTTAAATTCACAAATGCTTCGGGTTTTAGAAAACCCCGAGGCATTTGTGAGGTTAAATGCTTCGGGCTTCTGAAAACAACGAAGCATTTATGCTAGTAACTGCTTTAAGTTTTATAAATGCCCGAGGCATTTGAGAGCCAAAAAATCGAAAATAAATAAAATTTTAAATTTTAAGCATATAATCAAATTATAGAAATTATTAGTATTATTAATATTAAAATTGCATTACTATACAAATATTTTTACAATACAAATTAATGGATGCAAATACTATACATTATTTACACATTGAACTAACTCCTAATGATGAAAACTTAATGCAAACACACTTTATCCCTCGTGGGCTTCACTCTCTCCTTTAGGTTTTACCTTTACCTACAAAAATACAATACAAAACAACTTAGAATARGACTTTCAAGGAATAGCATCTATTTCATCTGGTCTTGATGATATTATAGTGCATACTTTAGCACAAAGAAAGTTATTCATCTGCATAAAAAATTGCAACACCAATGAAGGCTACTCGAGCTGAGAACCCTAGCAGATTGCAATGCTTCTGCTGAATTCAATAGCAGCAAGTTCATTCACTCTAAAAATTGTATAAACTATGCCTAAATGTATACAGGACATAGGAAACCAACAAAATCATTACAATGTACAACAATCGTTTCTTTACAATATACCTTTCGATCTGTAAAGCCATCTGGGAGACTCTGGAAGGCACAACATCAAGATAAGTTGCAATAAAGCCTGGATTGCAACCACCCCAAACATCCATGTCCAAGTCCCCTTAACCTGAAACACATTATGTATACATCCATTTATAAGCAATAATGTGAAGTCTCACTAACTTGTTTATCTAAATCAATTACGACTTTATTAGCACAACAATCATAGGTAGGTTGCAGAATAAGTAACCCAACTGTAACACCTAGAAAGTGTCTCTCCCAAAGAGAGTAATACAGTGATGAACATACCGAAGTCTCGCGATTGTTTCCGACTTAGAAAAGATATTTTGAACTCACAAAAGTTGGAAT
>SNQN01000877.1:97318-117321 GCA_008642245.1 Bassia scoparia | reverse complement strand
GAAAAGTACTCACAGCATTTTACTTACTAGGGAACAAAGCGAGAAGAAAAAAAGAAATATCATTCCTTGATGATTTGCACACTATGGGATATCTATCATACAGCCCAATGTTGCGACACCAAGTTGGTAAATAATTACGAATACCTGGTCACCTATATATATAAATTAAATTCAACGTTTCATTATTGCCTTACTAAACCAAGCTCCACCTCTTTTATTATTCGTTTAAAATAAGAACAAGAAGCCAAAATAGCAAGAATCCATCTCTATTCAAAGGTTACAAGACAGTCAAGGAAGAGAAATCCAAAAATAATGCCTTATAAAATAAGTTTCCAAAACTAGAAGCAATATGGTGCTATTGCATGTCATATTACGTTGCTTGTATCACCCAAAGATTTTTCTCTTGAATAGTCATGAGTAACTTTTTAAATTATGCAAGGAAAAAATGGAGGCTTTGAGATAAAAATGAAGGAGGGAGGCAAACAAGGATCCCTACTATGAAGTTGAATGAGCCACGAGCATCGGTAATGAGTAGACTCTTTGGAAAAGGGGGTAACAAATCTTTCTTTGAAGAAAAATGGTTCAAAGCCAATAACTACATTAATTTCCACCAGAATCTTTCAAAGCCATGTCAAATGCAATTGTGGAAAACCTTCGAGAAGCTAATCCTGGCTGCTAGTTCGTGATGCCAAGTATACCTTCCTCTGTAGTTGAAGAGTCCAATGGTGAAACCTTTTGTTTGGGAACCATCACCGAATGAGGCTAGTTTCCAACCTGATGGCTTTTTTGCGTTTCTTTCTCTTTAACCCTTTTCCCGTTATACTGACTTAATTTTTTAATTTTTATCTGATGTTGGTATCACATTTCAGGCCAAACAATAATGATTGAGGCGAATATCAGACAATGATATCAGGTTCCCAGGTGGTTTATGTAAGTTAGCTTGCTCAGTATTGCCATTTAACTATATACCTATAGGGTTCCCCTTGTGTTTTCTTTTCTTTTTTTTTTTAGCTTCATGATTTCGGGAAACTGGTACCTCCGATGATACCTAAATTATCTATTTCTTCTAGGTATGCTACATGTTTGAGGAAGCAAAGAGAATGCCTCTTTTGCTGCTGAAATAAAGTCTTAGCATCTTTTCATCAAAGTCCTCACAAGAATTCAAATTCCTACTAGAAACCAGTGGCTTCATAGATGGATGTTGTCCATAACAGGAAAATGTTGTGGTTAATGGTTATGTCACTGTGTGCTCTGTATAATTAAGTTGTGGTCTTTCTAGATTGGAGGACTATAGATTAAGATTTCAATATGGCCTTCTAATCTCCTCTAAGTCTAAAAGAAGATTGAAAGAATTTAGGTAGTTCCAACATACGTGTTTGTCGTAGATGTCTATAACGTTGCATATTGTTATATTATTGACCTTTTTTCTCGTGAATGTGCAAATGTGAAGTTAAGTTGTCAAATGGTATTGGTTTAATCATTATTCCTCAATTGGCTCACTAGTTGTATATATAAGATGGTATAATACTATAAAACTGTTAATTATGGAAGACAACTAGTGATTGGGAATGGTGGGTAATTATTTCATTATTTGATAATTGTTAAAAGTTAGAAATCCAGAGCTAATTTACTCTCTGTCTTCAATTAAACAATTTTCTAGTTGTATATGGAGTTATTATTTGCTGAACTGAATATCGTTGAAGTCAAAATAAACAAAGTTACAGTGAAGATAAGTGAAACACACAACTATGCACACTAGCGTATAGCCTTTCTAAAACTCCTCATCATGCATAAAGAAAATAGAACATCAAACTTCACATGAACTTCGAAGATAGCAAAGTGTTCGCCTGAGAACACTGTAACAGAGGCATGCTAGCTTCCCCTTTCTCATTAGGCCTTTCGGCAATTCACTAACAAGAAAAACTGTTGTCAACATGATTCGAAAGAAATCTATTGGGTCATAATTACAGAATTAGAGTGTAAGTCTAGGTTTTTTTGAAGTCGGCATTAACACCCTTGACAGGAGACACAAGTTGTTTTAGCTATAGGCAAACACTAGAATGCGGGGATATATGAAGACACACAGGACATCATGGCTATCTGACTTGTTGTTAGTCTCTGTTGTTTTTATTGGTCATCGACTTTAACAATAATTCTTATGACTAATTATCTCGCTTTGATCCCATATCTTTGATTTCACTTTTTATGCTTGTTTTATGTGATTCTTCTTTTACCTCTAGCTTGTTGAGACGTGTTAATATTTTAGCCCAAATGTGGACATCTTCATCTCTTGTAGATTTGGCCATTAAACATCGTTTTGTAGCCAATATTGCTGGCTACTTTTGATCTTTACTTCTTCTGTGATTAGGAACCTCCTCTTAGACCGTCTAATTAGTGGTTCTTAAGCGGCACTTCAAATTTCCACCTTACTGTGCAAAGTTTTAGTCCCTCCCATAATCTTTAACTCGTTTCGTGTGGGATTATATCATAGCTATAGTGTAGAAGTGTTATACTAAACATATACCGCAAATTAATCTTTATATTCTTTGATCAACCGAAGCAACACGACATGTAGGCGAGGAAACAACAACGTGTCAGCACAGAACATTAGACAGACGGTGGGCAGTGCACAAATGATCAGAGGCAGCAAGTCACGTGTAGTGTTTGCAGAGGCTGCAGACATCCATCAGTGGTTGGGATATGTGCGTCCGAGCAGAGTAGGGAGTAGCGGCAGCAGGTACGATGCAGCTAGCAGGCCAACACGTAGCAGCGTGATTTGATTTGAAGTACTTGAACGTATAGTTTATTGTTATTGTTTTAGCTCTAATGATTGGATGACTTTTAGTCACTACGATCTAAAAACTTTGGGTGATCATTTTTTGGAGGAATAACCTATTAGCTATAGTTTTGTAATTACAACACGCACTAACAATGATTATTCACTTTTATATTATAAATTACACGCTTATTGTGTTCTATATAACCTTTATTCATTTTTTTTATTATCATTTATATGCTTTGTTTATACATCAATTGTACAGTTTAAATTTATTTAGAAAAAAATGGCATTTAACGACAAAAGTATAAGAAAATGTTTGCACATAAAACATATTGCAAGAATACAATGGTGTTGAATAGCTATCTATCTGCAACGGTTCACCTAGCAACAAACCGTGGCATTAGGTTAAAAAAGTGTGTGCAATTAAGTGTTGTATGCAACGGTTATATGAGATAGCCTAAAAGCGTTGCAATAACTATAATTAACCGTTGTATTTATATTTATGTGCCCAAACGTAAAAGCGTTACAATAAGGTTTAAAAGCGTTGCCATAGATTATTATGGCAACGTTCTCATATGCTACAACCGTTGCAATAGGTAAGGAGAACTATTGCAATAGCTTCTATGCAACGGTTGGTATAACCATAAGATTTAAAAATAGTTGCTTATAGGTCTATCCCCACGCACCAAATGTTTACGGTTTAGGACCTGTTTGCCTTAGGCTAATGAACAGTTCATGGCGTCTAAGGCAACGGTTTTAGGCGTTGCTATAGGTAACATGTATTAGTGTATTTTAAATTTAAATTTGTATGTATTAATTAAATATCAACTACCCCTTCATTCTTATATTATTTTGATGCATTTAATATTTTGGAAGTGAAAAATTAAGAGGAACAATCTATATAATGGTAAGTTGGTCAAACGCAGAAAAAGACAGTAGACTTGGAGAGAAAATGTGTTAAATGGCGGTAAGTAAGTAAAAAAAGATTAAAATAGTAAAAAGTATGTCTAAAAATGGAATAAATCACAAGCACAAATTCATTAACGTCCAAATAGAGAAAAAAACAATAATATGGAACGGAATACGAGTACATCATACTTCTATATACATTCTTCTCTGTAAAAACTTTATTATGTAAAATACTAATAAAGTTAAGAGAAACGGGTTGAGGTCATTAGTGTTATTTGATGATCTCTCATTTAAAAAACTTCATGTCAAAAGCATTGATGACATCTATTAATTTTAATAAATTTTTATTAAATTAATTATCTATTATCATGTATTTAGCAAAAAATATCGAATTTAAGATTAAAAATAAAAACAATACTATATATGGATTCAACAATTATATTCAGATCTTACCATTGAATAAGAAGATTAAATAAAAAATACTTGATATCAAGTATATCCTAAAAATAATATCATCGGTAACTAAAAAAGATTTATTAAAAAAATAATTAATAGTATATCTTATTAAAATTAATTAAGCAAAACATTGATGATGGTATCATTAACGTTTTCCGTGTCGACCTGTCATTAAAAAATTTTCCCGGAAAAAACATTTGATGGACATCATAACAAATATATTTTTTTTAAAAGACAACTATATGTTCAACTCACTCTATTTAAGTTAAATACAGAAAAAAAAAAACCAACTAATTTAAATAAAATAAAATAAAAAAACTATAGAAAACAAGTTTATACCATCTAAAAGACCCAAACAAACTATACTTATTTAAAATTTAACAGATAACAACAATTAAAAAAAAACCACAACTATTATCACCATTTTACAAAAAAACAACCACTATGTCCCATCTCTACAACTCAATTTAATTTTATAACGCTAATTAATATTCATCTCACTTTATTTTAATTTAAAATCCACAAAAATGTTAAAATTAATATAAATAACTATATAACAATCATATCCATTTCATTCTATATATATAATTTCATCGGTTAAACTATTTTATAATACAACAAAACTCGCCCAATTATTTAATCCGTCATAAAAAAAAGTTCAGAAAAAAATTAAAAGAAAACAATGACAGAATGAAGACCCTTCAATCAATTTCATCCATGAAATAACGCCAATGAAAGAAGGCAAACACTATTAAAGTCGGAATTCTAAGATTATTGAAGCTCCAAAATTACGAATCCAAGTGAATCATG
The DNA here is from genome assembly GCA_008642245.1 of Bassia scoparia. NCBI lineage: Eukaryota > Viridiplantae > Streptophyta > Magnoliopsida > Caryophyllales > Amaranthaceae > Bassia > Bassia scoparia. The sequence continues at coordinate 112,367 of SNQN01000877.1, read as the reverse complement.
GTTAGCATTGAATTTTTTTTATGGATGAAAATGTAATTTACTATCACTATCTACCATTAATGTTTTGTAATTTTAAATAATCAAATTCTTATTACTTCAATCAAAACAATTTTATTTTTATTTAGAAAGGTGCTGATAAAATGGAAGCTTACAAAAAAATATATCTTAGATCAAAAGATTTTGTTGATTCAAAGTTAAAGAAGCGAGTTACGCATCATCCCAATTTTGGCGACATGGTGAGAAAATGAATTAGACTATCAGCACAAACATCCTTACAAGATTTAATTTTTTCTTCTGACCACAATAAGATTCCAGCGCTGTTAATACCGTCAATTTACAACACCGTCACCTAAATGGTCTTGCAAAAGGTATAATTAACGACTGCTTAGGGTTGTACGCACATTACCGACCGTTTTTCTTAAATGGACGTAAATAGGCGTCGTTTTTGAATTTTTACCGGAACCGTTATTAACGACGGTAAAAGGGTCAAAATTTTCATGTTGACCAGCGGATTAAATTACCGTCCGCCGTGAATGTTTGTACGACGATGCAGGTCGCATAATTGGTTTTTCCTAAAAAGAAATTAAGATTCACAGGAGGGTCATGAACCCTTCCCTCGCCAAAAACCCAAACTCCCTTCACAATCTGAAACTCCCTCTCAAACTCGATTCCCTCGCCAAAAACCCCTCCCTCGCAACCACCGAACGCAGCGGCGAGCCTCGCCAGCGATTCGTCTTCCTCGCCGGCGACTGCCATTCCTCCTCGCCTTGTCTCTCCTTTCGCCTCTCTCGTATCGCCTTTTCTCCTCATCGCCCTTTCACACAACAACCAACAGGTTGCAGCAACAACGCACACAACAAGCAACAGCAGCGACAACCTCTCTCTCCTCTTCTCCTCTCTCCTAGTGTCTTCCTCTCGGCCTGATTTCCGTTCGCCCGCACCCCCAAGTTGAGGTAACTCAAAAACGCCTAATTTTGTTTCTCTGTTACTCAAATCCAATTCATAACCCTCAAACATTTTAAATATATACACTCAATTATACTCACCATTTACCAGCAAAACACTCAAATTTAAAACTCACAATTTATCATTTTTTCTAATTTAGGTTGCTTTTTTCTATTTTATTAGAGCTTGATTTTTTCTATTTTAGTTGATTTTTTTTATTTGTTTTCTGAATGTTGTGTATGGACGGACTAGGCCACCCTGTCACAACCGTTCATTGCTGTCACCATGCACGTTCCTCCTTCCCCACCTCTGTTCTTGGCTACTGGAATTTGTTGTCAAGTTTTGTTTTTTTAAAAATCAGTTTATTGTTGTTTTGCTTGCTAATTATTGTTTGTTGGTTTTTGCTTAAAATTAGTTTGATTTAATTTAGTTAGTATGATTATTCTTGCTTGTGTTGTTGATTGTTTGTGTATTATTTAATGGGATGAATTAGTTTATAGATTAAGGAATTAGATAATTTATTTTTGTTTATTTTAAAAAAATCAGTTTTTTATTGTGTTGTTGATTTGTTGTAGTATTAGTTTATTATTGTTGTTGTTGATTTATTTTGTTTTACTATTATTCTATTAGTTAGGGATAATTATAGATTTAAGGAAATTAGTAATAAATATTGTATGGAGGCCATAATGTGTTATGGGAATTTGATTATTGCGGAATATGAATTATTGTATATGAATAGTAACAATCAAGAGTAACAATAATATTGTGAATATATTGTGTATGAATTTGGTAACAATAATATTGAATTTTATTATTGATAATTAATAATTATGGAATTTTGATAGATTATTGATAATATTATAGTGTTAGTAAAAATCGTATGAGTGTAGAGCATATTAAAAGATTTAGGAATTAGTAATAATATTGTGAGGAAGTAGTATTATATTGTAATTGAGTTGGAATAGATGTTTGCTGTTATATTATTGAGTACTTGGTATGCGTATACTAAGAATATTTCCCAAAGCTTCACATTCATTATTTATAATTGATCCGAAGTGAGATGTTTTATTTGGCCTCGATATTTTTTAGTTGCGTAGATTGGCGTTAACCATTAAAAGAAAAGAAGCGTTTAGTTGGATGTACAATAGGCTTGATTGATGCGTGGTCAACTTAGGAACGCGTTATTCAAGGAGTCAATAAGTTTGTTGAATTCGCTCAAGAGCACCCCGTTTGCAATGATGGTGATAGGATAAGGTGCCGTGTTAGAGATGGCTGCGGGCAGAATTATTAGCTTTGAAGTGTGAGTACAACTTACCACATTAGATGTGTCGACGGATTGCTCTTTAGTAAAACGAAGCGATCCTAAACAACGACAATCAAATGGGAGGACTTCTACGACACGGAAAAGCTCTTCTAAAGGGCTTGGAGCTTCCTCATGAGAGGATACACAATGCCCCCATGGTTGTATGCTATTTTGGATAAGGAGGACGCTCTCTTAGACAAGTGTAGGGTATGTGGAAGTGATCGTTATAAGAAAGCTTGCTAAAGGAAATGTTATTCCTACATAAAGTCCTATTATACTTTCCCAATCACACCAAGGTTGCAAAGATTGTTATACAATAAGAACATTGCCTAGGAAAATGGAATGGCATACAAAAAAATCCCCGAGTGCAACGCACCTTAGCACATTCCTAGTGGACACTTAAGCTTGAATCACTTTGACAAAAACTTTTCCCGACGTTCAGCATAATTTGAGCCTCAAAATGTTAGGCTTGGGTTGTCATGATGCGGTTTTATCCATTTGGCGAATTTGGCCGGGCAATATTCACTGTTGGCCCACATCATTCTTAACCATACAACTTGCCTCCAATCCAGGTGCAGAAGAAGCCTTTCATGTTCCTCGTCCTTGATTGTCCCTGGGACCTAAAATCCTAAAGGAAACTTGGATGTATACAAGCAACGCTCTAGTTGAAGCTGAAAACAACTGTGGCAGATTGGGTCAAATGGGACTTATGGACATTTTCAAACAAAACAAAATTTCAAGCTATCGAGCAAGCTCTCTTGTGGACATTAGTTAATTTCCTAACGTTATGGTATGTTGTCTTGGATGGGCCACTTGCTGAATGAAAGCATGTCCATACTGACATGGGCAAAAGAAAGCATTCTGGCTGTCACACAGGAACAAAAGTCACTTGGTTCGATTGAATCGACAGAAATTCTATTCATACTGATCACCCTTTTTCGAAATATAAGACAACTATTCAATAAGAAATAAGAGTTGAAAATGAACATGGCCCTCATTTAATGTCGGGAGACGGATTGTACAGGCCAAGTGTGTAAAGGATTGCCAAAAGATCTTTGATAGGTCCCGAGTCTCTAAAAAATATTGAAGAAGAGCGGAAAAAGGAACGTGGTTGTAAACAGAGTATTCTTTGGGAATTGCCATCATTGAACGGATTTGCTTCTCAGTTCGAGCACTTATATGTCATGCATATCAAAAAGAACTGAAAAGCTTGGATTGAAGTGACTTATGTTAGACATGTTTATTCCTTTTAAAACCTAATTATAATGGGTTGAAAGCTTGTTATAGTTAGGAGCTAAAAATATGGCCTAAAATGGCCTATTTGAGTTTTGAGTGTCTAAACCACTAAAACAAGTCTTAGAAGCTTAAGTCGGACTTATGTTAGACATGTTTATGCTTTAAAACCTTTGCAATGGGTGAAAGTGTATTAATGTTAGCCAGCGAAAATGGCCTAAACTGGCCTAATCGCCTAAAATGGCCCCCTAAAATGGTCCTATTTTGAGTTTTTCAGTTTCTAAACCACAAAACAAAGTCATAGGAAGCTTAAAGTGAAACTTATGTTTGACATGTTTATCCTTTAAAACCTTCTGTAATGCATTTGAAAGAGTATAAATTAGAGAGAAATATGGCCTAAAATGGTGTATTTTGGAGTGTCTAACCACTAAAACAAGGTCTTAGTAAACTTAAGTAACTTATGGTTAGACATGTGTATCCTTTTAAACCTTGTAATGGTTTTGAAAGTGTATAAGTTAGGAGCAAAAATTGGTCTAAAAATTGGCCATTATTTTGAGTTTTAAGTGTTTTAAGACCACTAAAACAAGCCTTAGGAAGCTTTAAGTGACTTATGTTTTTTTTGGTGAATTAAGGAGATAAATTGCACAACACGAAAAAACATAAACCTAAGCCAACTAAATTTAGGAGAGGAAACCCTACTAGTTTTTGGTAGGCTCTTCAACCCCTAAAAACTACGGCAAAACATCACTGGTAACAAGCACTAGGCAATTACTCTGCCAAAGCATTAATCCAGGCTCTATCTTTGTAGAAACATGACTTTTACCAAACAGGTGCAAACCCTACTATTACATCAACATGATGGCATTAAAAACTCTAGTAATAGTAGGGACTGCATGATAACATTAAAGCTTCTTCCTTACGGTCCCAATGTGGTTAAACACAGTAGCAAGGAGCAGTGATGATAATGTGCTTCTGTGGAGGGGTGAACCCCGACCCCTTCTACAGAAATTAACCACATGAGCCATATTCCTGGAAGGAATCTTGAGATGGCGCAACAAGAACCTGTGTCCATAAGTGGATATGCTAAGTTCTACATTCAACAAAAGGTGCGCACATGTCTTCAACCCCCTGGTGGCAAATACACATAAAGTGTCAAGGGAGACTCAAAAGTGAAAGAGTCTAGCCTTGACTTGCAACCTATTCATGAGCAACCATCCACCATAGAAACTTTGATGCTTGGGCAACGGATAATCTTGTTACAAACTGCTTAGAAGGCCCAAGGGATTGGAGTATCTCAGTAGGATAAACATTTAAGCCTTCCCCAATGTTGTAAACACGGCTAGGCCACCAATCACCCCTATTCCAACTCTGAATTCTTATCCTTTGGCCTTAACAGATACACCTCCAGGATCCAGCAGCACAGCAGTAGGTTACATTGACCACCAAGATTTCTTTTTGAGTAGACTGCATGAACCCACTTGACCCATTAGGTTGTCTTTTTTGCTGCTCAATTTATGCCAGATTAATCTCCCTAGGGAAAAAGAATGTTCCATAAAGGACAATGTTTCTCACACAAGTCCAAAAATTTTTTGCCTTGCAAATAGTAGGACCACCCAACACAGCAGTTCTTGTTACCAACAGCTTCACCTTCCATAGGTATCTCCTGCAAATAGAATTGATTCTTTGATTACACTAGGAGGAAAAAAATAAAAATCTGCATCCAGTAAGTGAGATGCTCATAGTACTGCATTCACCAAACTGCAATCTACCAGCAATGGAAAGGTGTCAGATTGCCTGCAATGAATCCTAGCTAGCATTTTGTGAATAAGTTGGTCACAATCAGCTGCTTTCAGTGCCTTGTTACAAAATTAGGAGCACCTAAGGTACTTGAACGACCACCTACACAACACTAACCCAGATTCCTTAGCAAAGTAGTTTCAACATCTGCAGAGTTATTTTAGAGGTGATTAACAATCAGATTTCCCCTTATTAGCCTGAAGACCAGGACTTGCTCAAAATGATGAAGGGACCCTAAAGCAATGAGATGGGCACTGGCAAATTGACCTCTTAAGGAAGCCATAAGGTCATCTGCAAAACATAAATAGTTCAATTTCAACATCCCACATCTAGGGTGGAAACTGAAACTGTTGCCTTTTGACCTATGTAAAACAAAAGTCCTGGTTAAGTAATCCTGCAGATCAACAAACCAGCAAAGGGGACATGGGTCACCTTCCGAAGACCTCGGCAAAGCTTTAAAGAACCCATTGACAAGTCCCATTAATTGAAGCCAGGTAAAACATAGCAGTTTTCACACACACCATAAGGATCTTGACAAAATGAGAAGGGAACTGAAGAGGCTAGCCAACAAATCTTCAAGGAAAACACCATTCAATAGTGTCATAGCTTTGGAGGTCAATTCATCATCAAACAACCTGAAGCATTTGTTCTTCCATCGGCATTAATGTCTAACCAAATCTTGGCAGATGAGTTATTGTTTAGATGCTCTACCTGAAACAAAAGCTCCCTTGATTTTTAGAAATCAAAATTCGCGGAACAGCTTGAGCTCTACAGAGGAGTTTGGAGATAAACTTTGTAGATACAGTAGCAGCATTCGCTATTGGCCGGTTAATCCGGTAACAAAGGTATTGGCACTGTATTCTTAGGAAACAAGGGTAATAGAGGTGTTCCGTACAGCTTTGAGCAATTTGCCTGTTTTGAAAGAAATTCCCTTAAACGGCCTGCAGATCCTTCCCAACAATGTCCCAAGCAGCTTTGAAAAAAAGGACTGCCAAAACCGTCAGGCCTAGGGGCCTATATCCACCTTGGATGGACCCAGAGAGCACTTCTTAATTATCATCATCAGTAAGTCCAGAATTTAACAGTTATTGCTGATCAACAAAGGATAACACTTGCCTGGGAGACAATTTTCTACTTGAGTCTGGCAACCTTAGTATTACTATCAGCCATTGAAAGATAAAAAGTGGTTAACAAGGCCTCACACACTTGAATTTGGCGGTCAGTAATCCAGGGACCCATGCATGATCTTGATAGTATATAATCCGATTTCAATTAAGCCTGGCTTAATAACATAATGTGAAAAGCTTAAGATGTTAGAATCACCATCAATAGCACCCAGTCGCTTGGCTTTGGCCTGAGAAAAACCAACACAAGTCATCCTATGAAGCCCCTTCGAGATCCTTAAAGTAGTTGAAACTCATTCTGAAATAGCAGTAGGGCAGAAGGGGAGGCCATGAAGATTCTCCTGTCCACCAAAACAACATCACGTAAGCAAGCATCATTTAGCTCCCTGACGGGGTTATTTTAGAAAACTTGAGGACTTTTGCAAAATCATAAAAATAAATGTCCCTTCAAAGCCTAGCAGGGACTAGAGCTGCATGCAACTGAGTAACTTTTGAATTAGGACAATGAAAACAATCGAGTCACACTTCCCATAACTAACCTGAATTTTTGGAACATTCCAATAGACTACAAGATCTTCAAGTTGATTATCAGGGACTGTTTTCGGGCGGTCAGTCTCATCCTCCTTTCCACTAAGCACTTTCTTCTTTGTTTCCCACTTGAATCTTTGCCAAGAAACATCCATCGTTTCCATTGACCACTTCCTTCCTTCATTCGGAATTAGGTACTTCTCCTACACATAAAATAATTGTAGTGTATTAAACATACAATTACAACTTAACTAAAAATACAGTTCAGATTAATAAAATGAAGTTAAGAAATCATATTATATATCGCTATAATATCTTTTAGTTTAGATCAGACCTACCCCCTTTCTAATAAAATATGCAACTAAAAAAATAAAAGAGGATTACCAACATACTTGAATATAATTCCACATCTTGTCGTGTGTAGGTAACTCGGGCCATTTACGATAATTGAGTGGGGCCATCTCCGGATCTCTATCCACGGTCCCCAAGAAGCGAGTATATTCATGAACAAGTTTTCGGGAAGGACCAACAGGTTGACCATCTGAGTTAAGAACAATTGGAGGACGTTCGTCTAGTGTTCGAGCATGTGCTTCAAGAAGCTTCGTCGGGCCTCTATGCTTCTTCGTCTTTGTGACTATATAATTAGAAATACATGTACAAACTCATTACTTAAAGAAAAAAAGAATAAATAAATAAATTTTACGTGATTATACCTTTTTAACAAATAAATAAATAATAAATAATTATACCTTTTTAATAATAAATAATAAATAAATTATTATAGCATTTTAATAAATAAATAATATAGGTTACATGATTATACCTTTTTAATAAATAATAAATAATAAACTTTTTAAAAAAGTATAAATAAATTAAGAAATACATGTACAAACGAATCATCCCTTTTTAATTATAGTATTATACCTTTCTTTGTCGCTTCAATTGTAGGTGAAGATTGATGCGCCGCAAAATCAACGTTGTTTCCCAAGTCCAAATCAGGTTGAACTTCCTTTTCTAATTCAACTTCCTTCATGACTTGGGAAGATTGCAAACCAGATTGAGATTCCAACTCATTCGCAAATGCATCTCGACTTATAAAAACAGCTCTATTTGCGTTTTGCGTTTGCCTTATATGATGATTGAGATATTGAGATAAGGAGTCGGGTAAGCAGACATTCTTTTATTGTTTCTTCGTCACTGGTTGAACAAAAGGTTGTTGAACTTATGCTTGTTGTTGTTGTTGTTGCTGCTTTGCAAACGATTGCGATGGTGTAGGTTGTTCACTAACTTCCATTGACGCTTGCTTACTAACAAATTTAGCCATAGAGCTTGATTTGGTGACCATACCTTGCTGCTTTTGATTTTTGTTAGATTGTAAAGTTTCACCTCGTAGCAGTAATGAGCGTTTACTCATAAATTCAGCCATATTTTTAGAGGTCACATCATCTAGTTGCATTCATTCCTTCACACATTTATCTTGTTGCTTCTCAAATTGCATTGATGCACGGTTTGCCAAAAACTTAGCCATAGTCCCAGATTTAGGCGGCACATCTTCCGGTTGCATTGGCTTCAAACATTTATGTGGAGCCTACAAATAAGACAAGCACACCAGCAAGGCATTAAGTATATTAGGACAGCAGCAAAACAGTAGAACAACGACAACAATTTTAGAAGTTGAACTGCAGAAAAAAAGAGAATTATCTCAGCAATTTTTTTGGCTGATGATATCTCATTTCATATTGCTATCACACAAAAAGGAGCAAGGTATGATCATATGTCATTTCAAATTTCTAAAGTTTATTTCTTGTTATTGTTATGCTCTCGTTTTAAGTTGGAGCTCATTACTGGAAACTTGTTTTTGAAAAGAAGCGGTAATTGCTAAATCCTAAACACTCTGACTGAAATTAGTTCACACCCTTTTTATTAGTAATTAATATCTAGTCATTCATTAAACTATAGAAAAGACATATCAAAAAATCGAATCGTAAACAAACTCTCTCAGGAAGTATGTTATTTATAAAGTTTGTTGTTGGAGTTCAAACCAGATCAGTTAACATTGGCATTCATTAACTGCAAATCTGAAACTTTAACATCTTGCCGAAATGAAAACTATAGTACCATTCTAAGAATACTGCAAATCACAAAGAAAATGTTCTCTGATTCTCTCTCCTCTAGCATTATATGCCTTGCTCTATTAAGTTTTATCCAATGCCTCATTTTTTATGCATAAATTATGGATGAAAGCAGGAAATTTAGAACAAAAAACTGACGGTGAAGGAAGCATAATATAGATCAGTTGAATGACAATGAGCAAAGGAAAAATAAACAGAAAAAGAAAAGAGAGGAAATAAAACCTGCTATTAGCCAAGACCAAGACAAACTAACATGATTAGAGCAGCTAACCAACTGTGTGACCTGTGTTGTGTTGTTGCAGCACTTTCTAAATGCCCTTATCATTAAATTATACATGATGGAAAATTTCTGACTCTATGATGTCGCTGTCATAGATTATAATGCAAAAAATGTCAAAACCCTATCTTTTTACTTTTTAGAATTATCGAACACACCCTCAAATTCTAGACATTTGTGTCCAAGGAATAAATTTACCTTTATTCTAAGAACAATATTATGTTTTTGCTTRGGAGAGCCAAGACCTCTCGAAAGTCCTTTGTATTTCGTCCATTACCGTTATTTCGATAAAAAATCTCATATTTCTCTCCAATTCATTATTCTACTGTTACATTGAGTTGTGAGACATGTAAAACCAAAAAAATGCCAACTATACTATGCATACATAAAAATTACAAACAAAAACAGAATCAAATTGCATAGATGAGACACACAGTACATTAACAGTTCAACTAACCCTAAAAAACCCAGAATTAAAAAAAAAGTGTCAAATTGCATACCTTCATGTTACTTTTCTCATTTCTAGTATTTCACTCTTCAACTTCATTTGAAAAAGTCACCTCATCTAGTGCATGTTTTGAAAAGCGTTCACCTTTGTCTTGTAAAATCTTGTTCGCTAAACTTCCATGGCCTTTTGCTTCCATGATTTCTGCATTTTTCCTCAACTTCTCCATCCTTTGCTTCTCATAAGCTGGCAACACATTCCATTCTCCATCAGCTAAATGTCTACTCCTTTTCATCTGCATGTGTCAAGGGTCAAGACCTAGGTAAGTCTGTGTGGGCTTAAGGTTAAGAACAAAGCTATGGTCACGACTAAGCAGAGGTCAACTAAGTCACTATAGGCTATTGAAATGCATGGACGGGGGTGAGAACTTAAAAGAGCCATGGATACTATATGAAAGTGCTTGTGTTGAGATCTAGGAACTGTAATGCTAGACCCATAATACACACATATACAAGACGACAGACGGCAAGTAACTATGGGTCAGCTCAGTAGGTTTAAGTCAGGAGTAGTACACGCCTAAGGGCAGAGGCTTGTCCAGTTTTCACCACTTGCAATAGCGTATGTATGGAAGATACCCCTTATGCACACGCATATCGAGTAACACGTGCACACACGGCGTGGCGGGATAGGACTTGCCTTAAGGCATGCGATCAATTAACACACATGACAACCAAGGTGTATCCCCCTATTGTAGTCTCGAGCAAGAACATGCTCATAGTGAGACCAGGAGCAAGGCGCGACCTTATTCGGAAGGTTCCACATGCCAAATGCCAAAATCCAATAAAGTGATTGATGGATTACGGAGACTTTTCAAGTCTGTTCCACTTCACCTAACGGTGATTATCCCCAGTGGAAGTCGCCAAATTGATTAGGACGTGAGGCCGCCGCCTTCAGCGATATAGCGGTCAGCGCGGCGGCTTGGTATACATCGAGGTGCTTATTGCGTGGGCTTAGCCACGGTCCCGCACGTGAGGCGTTGGACGGTTAGTGGTTGTCGAATGAGGGAGTCGCACCGTGCCCTAGAAAGGTTATTCACGGGCACGCCCGAAATGTTGGTGCCAAAACAATGGCCCACGTCCAATCAGAACCAGTCGTGGGTTCGGGGACATGGTCCGAAATAGATTGTAAACCAATTCGAGCCCGCATGTAGCGGCCTCATCGGTTCTCATTGTAATCATTAAACACGATTAATTGGTTAGCACAAACTTTACGTTTTTACGCTTAGGAGCTTCTAACCTAGATTACCTATAGGTGTGTTTCTAATTAATGCCACAAGAGACTACCTAACTGATTTTGACCACTTGCATTTAATCAGTATTAAAACGGTGCACTAAAAACAGTGTGATCCATAGTTATCTGAATTTAAAGTGGATTCCATATATCCGGTCTTTTGTTTAGCAAAACATATATACCAAAGTTATACATAATGACAAGATGCATATATGAAGTGACTAACTTCAAGATATGCAAACTCTCTTACCCTAAATCTGCAAAGAAACACAAAAGTTAGTTTGTAAAACGCAATGAACACGAATCCTTTTGCTGAATCGCTACATGCCAAACAAAGAAAACGATTGTTTAGTCCTTGGTAAACGCAATCGCCAATGGTTCTTTCGCCTCGTGCTACAGATAAAGAATGTGTTAGTAATTCAATAGATGTAATAATGAATACGAAATGAAAAGGATTGAAAAACGAAACAATGAAAACATGAAAACGTTATAACCCTAATATTTACGATTGAACGATTTAAAATGAGTTCTTACATTGCTTAATTTATTAAAACTCATAACAATGGTTAGTCAATATAAAAAGTGAGAGAGAGATTATTGGTGAGCAATCTCAGAATTCACCTTTTATCGCTTGTTGATTCGAATGAGATCGATGCTTTGAACTAAAACGAATGTGTAATGTGTTTTGAGTGTTTTAGAGAGAGAGAGTATGCGTAGGAAACAGAAGAAGTCGTGGAAGAAGTCGAGGTGTGAAGGTGTCGGACTGAACTAGGCAAGAGCATTTTATAGGCACGAGGCAAAAACAGAGCTTGAAAACCCTGCGCTTATATCCTGCTGTATCGAGCGTATATACGCTGCTTCTCTGCGTATATACGCTCGTATACAGCGTATATACGCTGCTTGATTTTCACAAGATTTTGGCAAGTAAAATACGTATAAGCTGGCGTATATACGCTACTGTTGAGCGTATATACGTCCTGTGAGCGTATATCGCTCATCAGTTGCGTATATACGCTCAATGATTTTGCATTTTTTCCAAAAAACTCGAAATATTTGATTTCCTCCGATTTTATTCGTGATTCTTTGATTCGACAGCCTAGACACCCTTGCTCTCCAAGCAAGGAGTTCTAGAATGTTCTAGAAGGTTCCACGTATTTCCGGAGTATTCTTCTAATTATTCATGTTATTTTCTGCGTAATTCTGCGTATTTAACATTGCAAAATTTCATAGAAAATCATAGATAGAAAAAATCAAAAATAGAAAAATAAAATTAAAAATACTGGCGGATTCCGAAAATGTGACGGACATGATGAACATCAAAAGCATGAGTATCGCCCTTTGAAAACCTTTTGAAAACCTTGAAACCTTTGAAAAAAACGAAAGAAATTTTTTTGCCTGCCTTTGACCTTTGCTCAATATTTCCGACTACGACTTCGCATATTTCCACTTTTATGAATTCAAAGCATCTTTTCTAATTCGAAACAAAAGCGAGACGGCGTATGTTTCATCACGGATTACTCATTTGGGGAGACACATTTCAGGTGTCTACATACCGCGTCTTCGACTTTGTTTCGACTCAGAAAAATGCTTTGAACTCACGAAGTTGGAAATACGTGAGGTCGTACTCGGAACTTTGAGCAAAGGTCACATACAAGGCAAACATATTTTCTTCGTTTTCTCGATGAACTCAAAGGTTTTCAAACAAGTTTACCCTGGCGATTCTCATGGTTTTTGATTCCATGTCCGTCACATTTTTCTGAATTCGCCAGTATTTTTAAATTATTTTTCTGATTTTTCTATGATTTTCTATGAATTTTGCAATGTTTAAATACGCAGAATACGCAGAAAATATGTGAATAATTAGAAAATACTCCGGAAATGTGAATCTTCTAGAACATTCTAGAAATCCTTGCTTGGAGAGCAAGGAAGTCTAGGTGCGTCGAATCAAGGGAAACCCGAATAAAATCGGAGGAAATCAAAATATTTCGAGGTTTTTGGAAAATATATACGCAAAAGTTGAGCGTATATACGCAGCGTATTGGAGCGATATACGTGGTCAGGAGCGTATATACGCTCCATAGCAGCGTAATGTATGCAGCTCAAAGCCGTACTAAATTTCCAAAGTTTTATGGAAGCCATGCAAATGACGGTATAATAGCTACTAGGAGCGTATATACGCTGCTTCCTGTGTATATACGCTCCTCTGTAGCGTATATTACGCAGGGTTTCCTTGCCTCATTTTTGCCTCGTGCCTATAAATACTCCCTTGCCTTGCTCAGTCCGGACACCTTGACTTCATACGTCTCACGGCTTCAGACCGCACAATTCCCGAGACACATCTACTCTTTCTCTCTCTCTAAAACACTCAAAACACATTCGTTTTCAATTCAAAGCATCGATTCCTGTTCGAATCAACAAACGAAATAAGGTATAAATCTTGAGATTACTCACCAAAAACCTATTTCTCACTCTTTTTTTTGATTCCTTTTGTCTCTGTTAATTTGATTAATCATTGTTTATGAGTTTTAATTCAATTAAAACAATGTAGAAACTCACTTTTTAATCGTTCATGTAAATATGTAGGATTTTCTTACATGTTTTCAATGTTTCCATGGTTTTGGTTTTCATTATTATACATATTTTTATTGTCATACTACACGCGTTGTTTTTCTCATTAGCAATTCAATGAAAGGCGATTCCTTTGAGTTTTTAGTCTAACAATTTGATTTGTTGCAGTGACAAGGTGAGGAGGAACACATTACATATATATGTTTACTACTTTGTTTTCACGTCTTGTTAATATATATCTTTTACCCACTTGATATTTATTGTTTAACAAGACCGGAATTAATCGTTTGTCACATTAAGTCAGATAATCATGGACGACCGGTTTTCTAAGCACCTTATTAACATTGACTAACAATCAAGTGATCGCCTTGTCCATTGTAGAAGTATTGTTTGTACATAATAGCAACCACCTAGTAATCAGTGCGCTTTCAAGTCAAATCAATAAGTTTTCTTGAATTCAATTGTTATTGATATGGAACTACAATGAGACCGAGTAGAGGCCGCTACATGCGGGCGAATTGGGTTACAGATCTGATTCGTACCATGTCCCGAACCCACGACTGGTTACTGATTGGACGTGGGGCCATTAATTTGGCACCAATGTTTTCGGCGTCCGTGAATAACCTATTATAGGCACGTGGCGATCCCCTCATTCGACGAACACACCCAACGCATTCACATGCGGATTCCATGGCTCAACTCCATGACACTGAAGCTGAGGTCACGCCCTCCTAAGGCGGGGCGAAGCCCTACACTAAGCATCTTTGTTTATTCTTTTTCAGGTTCAATTATTTCATTCGCCATTAAATGTTACACTTATTAACTTGTCTCATTCAATAATTAGACAAAGTATTCATTACCATTTCAAGTAGGTTTATATAACTCAATATTACATGACAGAGATTAAAGATTGGTGCAAAAGACTAGAGTTGAAAGCTATGCCTCCCTCACTCCAAATTACGAGTTAAAGCTAATCTGATTTTGGCAGCTAAGAAATAAATTTTGTGAACCATTTGTACTATTTGGTGCTAGTCGACGACCCTTGTCCATTATCGGTATATCGGACTCCATATCGGCATCGTAGATGGGTTGCTTGCAGCCGTAAAACTTGATTAACCAAACTTGCTAGTTAATATATTGAGTTCCTTCAGTTGAACAAAAACAATGAATTCCATATTAGTTCTGCAATCATGAACCCTTATTTTAGGTGCCTGAAAATTGTATAGTGTGTTGTCTTCGGGTGTATTTTGTAGCTCTGGCAGATTTTTTTCGATTGATAGAATTAGACTGCTTAATATCGTATTCTTCGTAAGTGGTGCTTGTGTGATCTGGTGCTGATGTAATTATAACCTATATATATTATAACTAATTTATAACCTATAGAATTTTTAACCTATTTATTGCATA
>SNQN01000877.1:52867-68869 GCA_008642245.1 Bassia scoparia | reverse complement strand
TGTTAAATCATGAAATTGGTTAGTTTGATTGAATGATTAAAACCCCATTTCTGAGAAAAAAGAAGATGAGAATTGATAGATGACATTCTAATTTAATGTTTGAGTAGAGAAGTTGGTGGATTTATTTCTTATGATACTTGGTCTTATACATTAGTTTTCAAGAAACTGAGATTTTTGCTATAACTAGATGAAATGATCAACACCCTATTATAATGAAATGGCTTATTGCAACATTCAATTTGAGCTCCTTGACAACTAACAGAGTTTAGTGTAAGGCAATGAGTAATGACAAACATGAAATTGAGTAGACTGAGTTCATATCAGCTTTATAGGACTTGTGCAGTTGTGGAATAGATTCGAGCCAACTATGTTTGCTGCTCTAGAGATCCTATGTGTTGTATTTTGATTTTTGAGATGCAGATCTTGACTCTTGAATTAATATCTCACATTTATTCACATACCTGTACCTGTGAGTAGACAGGTATATTATAAACTAATTGGAGTAAGTTATCTAACCTAGTTAGATTAGTGCCTCTCTTTGATCAAAGCGTATATGACTAGATTYAGATTAGTAGAATACACCCCTATCCCTCCCTCCCTCCTTTTGCAGCATGGCTACTAAATTTAAGCGGTTGACGTAATAGTGCATCACTGCATCTGTCTTCTTAACTAGGTTATTKCGAGCATTTTCCCCCTTTGCATTGCTGAATTATTTCTCTATTGTGCTCCACAAAGTTTCTTGCTTTCCSTTGATTTAAATAAAAAATAAAAATGAAGTAGCAGTGTGGGACAATGCTTGTTCTTGTTTTGGAGGAAGAATTCAACATAATGGTATTTCTTGTCACTTTGTTAGGTTACGCTTTGGGAATTGATATGACAGCAAGGGAACTCCAATCAACAATTAAGGTAAATATTATATTAGTTTCCTACTATTTCTAATAGTCATTCAGTTGATAACCAAGAGGCTTTTTTGGGGGTGGGGTTGCTAAAGTTTTTGCATTATTATCAATTACCATAGCAATGAAGGGAATCCAGCTTTTTATCTGATCCTCTTTTGTTGTAACCTGATAATGTAATTTAGCATGTCACTTATATCTTGGTGGCGACCTAAATGGGCATGTTGGGTAAGGCGTGATGACTTTGAGAGTGTCCATGGAGGTTTTGGGTATGGGCAACGGGATGCCCACGGTGAGATCATTTTGGATTTCCCTCAATCTTATRATCTGATTTTGGCTAATACTTGGTTTAAGAAGCGCAATTCCCACTTAATAACTTTYCGGAGCGGGACAAATGAACTCAAATAGACTTTCTGCTCACAAGGAGCCTGGAGAGAGTGTGGTTACCCAACACAGGCTTGTTATGATGACTATACGGTTGAAAGAAAGTGGGAAAAAGAAGTGTAGCCAAGGGGAGTCAAGGATAAGATGGTGGACCTTAAAGGATGCATAAGCTAAGGTTTTCRCCGAAAAAGTGATCAACGAGGCTAATTGGGATGATGAGGTGGATCTAGATGCTACTTGGTTGAAAATGAAGAATTGTTTCCTAAGGGTGGCCAAAGAGGTCTTCGGGGAATCAATGGGGAGAAATATGGTGCACAAAGATACTTCATGGTGGGATGCAGAAGTGTAAGCAATAATTAAACACAAAAGGGATTGTTACGAGCCTTGGGATGAAACTAAGGCAACATATAGAGATGATGAAAGGAAAGCAAAGGTAGCTGTGTAGCAAGCTAAAGAAAAGGCTTATCAAGAAGTTTAAGAAAGATTGGACTCCAAAGAAGGAGAAAAAAAGATTTATAAGATGGCGAAGAGAAGACAAGAGTCGACGAAGGCTATTGGTACGGTCAAGTGTGTCAAAGACAAGAACAACAAGGTTTTGGTTCAACACGAGGATATCAATGTAAGGTTGAAGGAATACTTTGACGAGTTGTTTAATGGAAGCCAAGGAAGTCAAGGGGCTGTTATAGGGGATATGTCTTTGAGTAAGGAGGAAATCAATGTGGGGTTTGTACGGAGGATTAGAAGAGTAGAGGTGGAGGTTACATTGAAGAGGATGAAACCGAAGAAGGCGGTTGGACCAGATGGTATACCTGTGCAGGTGTGGGGTAAGGTTGGTATTGGTTGGTTAATAAAGTTGTTCAACAAGGTATGGAAGATTTCGAGGATTCCTCAAGATTGGCGTAAGAGCACATTGGTTTCAATTTATAAGAACAAAGGAGATGCCCAAGATTGCGCTAACTACAGAGGAATCAAGCTTATAAGCCACAATATGAAGTTGTGGGAACGCGTAATAGAACATCGGTTAAGGGAATGCACTAGTATATTCGAAAACCAGTTTGGTTTTATGCGTGGGAGATCCACTATGGAAGCAATTCATTTGTTAAGGCAAATGGTGGAGTATTATAGGGTAAGGAAGGAGCTCCATATGGTTTTCATCGATCTAGAGAAGGCTTATGACAAGGTACTAAGAGATGTACTTTGGTGGGCAATGTTGAAGAAAGGTATTCCCCGAAAATATATTGACGTGGTGAAGGACATGTATCGGGATGTGTCAACAAATTTGAGGACGTGTGATGGATTGACGAAGGACTTTCCTATAACAATTTGTTTGCATCAAGGATCGGCATTGAGCCCCTTCTTTTTTGCATTGGTTATAGTGAAAGTGACAAGGCCAATCCAAGATGAGGTGCCATGGTGTATGCTATTTGAAGATGATATTATATTAGTGGATGAAACAAAAATTGGGGTCATTGCCAAGTTGGAGCAATGGACACAAAGATTGGAATCTCGAGGATTTAAGCTTTTGGAATGTCGTTTTGGGTCACAACGGGGTACAAATGATGGATTGGTGATGTTAGACGGAAAAAATCTCGCTATAAGTGAATGCTTTAAGTACCTTGGGGGATGTGGCTCATAGAGTGGCTTAAATAGAGAGCGGCTACAGGAGTATTGTCCGATCGAAGCATCCCTCTAAGGTTGAAGGGAAAATTTCTACAGGACTGCTATTCAACCAGTATTGCTCTATGGAACAGCGGATGTTGAGATGGATGTGTGGGAATACTCAGCGGAATAAAATCAGAAATGAAGTTATACGTGAGAAAGTTGGTGTTACAGATATTGCAAGCAAGTTAAGGGAAAAACGTTTGCGTTGGTTTGGGCATGTAAGACGGAGACCTTAGGAGGTGGTGGTGGAGAGTGGAAAAGTGGGATCAGGGAGATTTTAAACGAGATAGAGGGAGACCGAAAATGACTTGATGGGAGGGAGTTAAAAAGGATTAGAAACTGTTGGATTTACAAGTGGATGAGACTCTCGATCGTAGGGAGTAGAGGAGGAAAATTCATGTGAATGACCTCTCGAAATAATCACGTTTGGTTCATGTTAGCCGACCCCACTTATGGGATTTTACATTTCTACTATTTCCTCCGTTTCGCAAAGCTCGCTACCGATATGGGTCGCAACCACCTTTACATAAAACCACCACCCACGACTACAAACAACAAACAACCAACGAACACCACAGTCCAACAACCAGCAAATAATAATATAGGCCACTACCCACCGCCGCCAACAAATAACCGACGAACATCAAGTCACGCACCACCAACACCCATCTCGCACCCATCGAATTGAACGGAATATTTGAACACCTATTACGAACCCATCTCGCACCAACAAAAATTAGTTTCCACCACATCGAATTCTCATTTAAGAACTTGAACCACCAACAAAACTAAAATTTTGAACTAGATCTAGGTGGTTGTTGTTGCTGGTGGTGCGTGGGACAAAGTGGGTCGTTTGAGCGTCGTGAGTCGACGACCAAGGTGGCTAGTTGTGGGTCGAGTTAGATGGCTCTTCGTGGCTTGAGGTGGCTGGTGGTTTGGTCATGGCTAGTGGTAGTGAGGAGAGAGAAATAAGGTTTAACTGAGTTTATTAATTTTGGTTTAATTGAGTTAATTAGTTTTTGTTAGGTATAACTAAATAAGGTTAATTACTTTAGTAAGGGTATTAATGTCATTTCATAGGAAAAAAAATACCAAAATAGGAAAGAAAAAATACCAAAATAGGAAAGAAAAAGAAGTGTAGCAGGTAATGTGAAACATACTATAGAAGGGAAGTGTAGCGAGCTTCTGAAACGGAGGAAGTATTAGTTATGTTCCTAGAATGAAGCCTTATTTCTTGCTTTCAAAGAGCTGATGTGTTGTTTTGTCTTGGAACAACTATCATTCTCTTTTAAAGTTTTGATTGCCAATGTGGAAATGTAGCCTATTTAGAAATAATAAAATGTGAAATCACGTAGGAAACAAATTCTTTCTTGGAAGTTGCAATTGTAATGAAGGTTAAAGTCTATATATATAGGTATAAGTATACCTCCTCTGTTTCAAAATATATAGGTATAAGTATACCTCCTCTGTTTCAAAATATATAGGTATAAGTATACCTCCTCTGTTTCAAAAGGCCTGCTACACTTCTAGGAGCGCAGAATCCTTTGGAGGTTTTTTGTTTGGGTGATTAAATGGGTAGAAGGTTTAGTAAGTAAGTGTAGTGGGGTTCCAAAAAAGTTCATTTAAGGAGAGAGAAAGTTTCCAAGTAAAGAGGTTTCGTAAGTGACTTTAGTTTTTTTTAGTAAAGATAATATGGTAAATTCACATTTAAAAGCATACTAAGAAAAAGAAGTGTATCAAGTACGGTGAAACATCCTTATATGGAAAGTGTAACGAGCTTTCTAAATTGAATAAACTATCGGAAAACCTTTCCGATCTAGGCCAACCAAAAGTACAAATTTGCAAAATGAGTTTTCACTCAGGCTTCATTCAAAGTACCCAACTTGATGTGGATTTATAAGGAAAGAATCCTCACAAATCCAAGAAACGAGTGAACAAGTGTTTGAAAACTGAAAATAACTTCGAATCTTTAAAGGACTCGAAGGATCTTAACTCACCAAGTGGAACCAGCCCCTAAAAGAACAACCGACCTAGTAGCTAATCAAGTGAATTTCCGGACCAACCACAAAACTCACAAGGTTTTCTCTGAATTAACAAAGAAGAATTTTTAACACAAATAATCTGAATTTTTATTGAAGAATTTCGAACCTATTTATAATACAAATTAATATCTAAAACTAATTAAGATATTTATGAAAAGATATGAATCTTATCCAAAAATATCCTAACTAACATTATCCTAAAATATCTAACCTAACCACACGGAAATACCCCTAACCGACCTAATAACCAACACGGAAATACCACACGGTTTCTAACAAACCCTAACGGCCTAACGAACCTAGATATTTATCCTAATCAAATCAGAATAATATTACAATTAACAAATATCCTAACTAACTAATAAATATCCTAACAAACTAATAAATATCCTAACAAACTAATCTAATCCACAATAATTCGGCCAACTAAGATAAAATTAACTAATCTAACAACTAGATATTTCCAGCATGCTTTATCCTTCCAAATTAATGCCAATGTCGAGTAAATCCTTCCTTTGCACGAAATCTCCTTTCAGATATGTAACCACTCGAAAGTAATTATCCTGAATATTATTGTTAATTTCCAGATCAATAGGATAATTTTCCAGAATAGCCAATGAATCCTCATTATTCTCTCCCCCTTTGAAGAAATTTGCCCTCAAATTTTGGTCGGTAAAGTAAGGAGAAAGATCACCAACGTTGAAAGTAGTACTCACATTTACCATATTCAGGTGGAAGGTCAATCTTGTAAGCACTTTCCCCAATCTTCTGAATTATCTTGAATGGTCCAGCAGCTTTAGGCTTCAACTTGTTTTTTCTCTCATTTGGAAAACGTTCCTTCCTCAAATGTAAGCAAACCAGATCACCAACCTGAAAAGAAGGTTGTGTGCGCCATTTGTTTGCTCTTGTCATGTACTTGTGATTCATCTTTTCAATCTGATCCTTGACCTTATGATGGAGTTTCAAAAACTCTTCAAGTCGATCCTTAGCAGTTGCATGTATTAAGCTCCCTTTTGGAATAGGTGCAAGTTCCAATGGTAGATAAAGATTCACCCCATACACAACCTCAAAAGGTGATTTAGAAGTTTGTACTAGAATGACTCCTATTGTATGCAAACTCAGCATGTGTAAGCTTAACCTCCCAATCTTTTTGAGTCTTGTTGACTAGGCCCCTAAGAATGGTCTCCAATGTGCGATTTGCTCAGTTTGGCCATCAGTTTGTGGATGGTGAGAAGTGCTAAAGAGAAGCTTCGTACCAACCAACTTCCATAGAGTGCGCCAAAAGTGACTTAAGAACTTCGTGTCTCGATCAGAAACGATGCTCAAAGGCAAGCCATGTAAACGAACAATTTCCTTGAAATAAAGATCTCCAATATGAGTTGCATCATCCGTTTTGTGGCAAGGGACAAAGTGTGCCATCTTTGAGAAACGATCTACCACCACCATTATTGCATCTTTTCCTCGTTGAGTTCTTGGTAAAGCCACAATGAAATCCATGCTCACACTTTCCCAAGGTGTAGAAGGGACAGGCAAAGGAGTATACAAACCTTTGTGGAACGTTTTCTTGGACATTTGGCAAGTAGTGCATTGCTCCACAATCTTCTCCACATCCTTCAACATCTTTGGCCAATGAAAGTGTTCTTGCAAGATATCCATCGTTTTGTGAACCCCAAAGTGACCAGCAAGACCACCACCATGCCCCTCTCGAACCAAAAGCTCACGAATCCCACACTGAGGAATGCAAAGTTTGTTACCCTTGAAAAGAAAACCATCATGTGTTGTGAACTCACCAGTAGGGTTTGCAAGAATCTTGGAAAAGGTTGGATCCGTCTGATAGTATTCTTTGAGAATTTCGAATCCCAACACTTTAGTCTCCACCATAGCCAACAAATAATTCCTTCTTGAGAGTGCATCAGCCACCACATTCGTTTTTCCCTCCTTGTACTTCGCATGGAATGTGAAAGATTGCAAGAACTCAACCCACTTCGCATGTCTAAGATTCAATTTTTGCTGTCCATTGATATACATCAAAGCCTCATGATCAGAATGTAAGATGAAAGGCTTAGGACGCAAGTAATGTGACCAATGATCAAGAGATCGAACAATAGCATAGAATTCACGATCATAATTGGAATACTCCAGTTTAGCACCATTCAATTTTTCACTAAAGTATGCAATAGGGCGATTTTCTTGAATCAAAACACCTCCAATGCCGACACCACTTGCATCGCATTCGACCTCAAAAAGCTTCGCAAAATCCGCTAGTGCGAGAATTGGTGCATGGCAAAGCTTCCTCTTGATTGTATCAAAAGCTTGTTGAGCCTTAGGGTTCCATTCGAACTTCTCCCCCTTCTTGGTTAATGTAGTAATAGGCTCCATAATTGTTGAGAAATTCGGAATAAAACGCCTATAGAAACTTGCAAGGCCATGGAAACTTCGAACCTCATGAACATTTGTAGGCGCCAACCAGGTGGAAATGGCTTCAACTTTCGAAGGATCAACATGTATCCCTGCACAAGAGACAATGTAACCAAGAAAAGTGATACTTGACACCATAAACTCACACTTCTCAAGTTTCCCATACAATTTCACATCCCTCAATTTTTCAAAGAGTAATTTTAGATGATCTAAATGTTCAATTTCAGTTTTGCTATAAATCAGGATATCATCTAAATATACTACAATGAATTTATTAAGAAAGGGACGGAGTACCTCATTCATGAGACGCATGAACGAACTAGGGGCGTTGCATAGACCAAAAGGCATCACCATCCACTCGTACAACCCTTGTTTTGTCTTGAAAGCTGTTTTCCATTCATCCCCTGCTCGAATTCTCATTTGATGGTACCCACTCCGCAAATCAATCTTGGAAAAAATCATAGCAACATGGAGTTCATCTAACATATCTTCCAAACGAGGCATTGGGAATCAATATTTGATTGTGATGTTGTTTACGGCCCTAGAATCAATACACATACGCCAAGAACCATCCTTCTTTGGCACGAGCAAAGCTGGAACGGCACAAGGACTCATGCTTTCACGAACATAACCTCGATCAATCAATTCTTGAATTTGTCTTTCAAGTTCTTGGCTTTCTTGAGGATTGCATCTATAAGCGGGCTTGTTTGGGAGAGGTGCGCCTGGAATCAAATCAATTGCATGCTCTATACCCCTCAAAGGAGGTAATCCCTTAGGCAATTCATCAGGAAACACATCTTGAAACTCATCCAACAACTCAAGTAAACGTTTATTAGAGTGCGTGATTGGATTAGTAACCAAGCTATGTTTGACAACAAGAAGATATCCTTTCTTTTCAGCATCAAGTTCTACAAGAATATCTTTAGAGTTAAGGAGCAAGATACCTTTGTCTTGTTGTGGAATACCTTTAGGGTTCGGTTTCTTTGTGCTTGGATGCAATTTGTATTTCTTCCAATCCATGGAAACCGTATACACATTAGTTTCCCCATCATGAATCACCTTCCTATCAAATTGCCATGGTCTTCCAAGAAGTAGATGACAAGCACTCATTGGCAAGATATAGCACCAAATCTTATCTTTATACGGTCCTATGGTGAAAGTGACCAAAGATTGTCGTTGAACTTGCAGCCCACTTGAATCATCGACCCAACTCAACTTGTAGGGTTTGGGATGCGGTCTTGTTTCAAGATTCAACTTGTCCACCATTGCTTGAGACGCCACATTTGTACAAGAACCACTATCAATGATCACACTACAACCCTTATCTTGGACAAGTGCAATAGTGCGGAATAGTTTCTCCCTTTGAAGATCGTCCTCCCCTACATTAGAGTGCAAGATTCGCCTTATAACAAGCATTTGAGCGTCGTCATTTGTGAAACAATCAAATTCTTGATCAAGATTGTCGTTGGAGAAGTCTTCTTGAATGTTATCTTGGTCCAAGATTTCAGCATCTTGAAATTCTTGGATTGTCAAAGCCTTCTTGTTCGGACAATCTCTCTTTAGACGACCTCGCCCATGACAATTGAAGCACTTGCGTCTATCCTTCTCATCAGGGTTTTCTTGAGTAGTGGACGATGTAATCCCCTTCGAAATTAGTGTGGAAGTATGAACACCAGAAGGTATTGTCGAGGATTGAGTCCCCTTGAAAGTAGGGCGTTGAGTATATGCAAGATTGCGTTCTATCTTTTTTGCCTTATGACACATATCCTCAAAATCAACGAAGTGTGCAAGATCAAGTTGATTAGATATGTACCTTTTCAGCCCTCGTTGAAAACGTGCCATCTTTTGTGCATCTTTCTCCGCAATGTCACAAAGAAGAGTGAGTCTTTCAAATTCTCGCAAGTATTCTCGAACAGATTTGTTGCCTTGAACCAAAGAAGTCAACTTTAGGTAGTTTTGGTGCTCGAAATCCCTAGGAACAAACTTGTGTATGACTTCCTCCTTCAATGTTTCCAAGAACAGATTGGGTATTGTTGCTTTTGATGACGTAGTGCTTGCACATGGTCGAACCATAAGGATGCATGCTTCGTCAATCTTAGAATTGCCACCCTGCAACTAGTAACATCATCATATTCCTTAAAAACAAAGTAACGATCTAGTTGCCTTACCCAATTGTGGACTTGTTCGGGCTCCAATGTACCATCAAATTCAGGAATATCCGTGATCTTGAGGTTCTTGAGATCATCATGACGAGGTGGACGCTCCTTTTCATCCTCATCTGAACTCTTGAATTGATCATAATACCCTGAATCGCGCTTTTTATCAATGTTTTGCATTGCATCAATTCTGCCCCTTTCAATATGGATACTTTCTTTCAACTCGGTATGGAGACTAGCAATAGCCTTGACAATCTCATCCAATCGTTGCTCCATGATAAAAAAAAAAAATAAAAATTCTGGTGAAATTGGCTCAAAAACGTGCAGGACTCCCCCCGAAGAATCGTTGGCTCTGAACCCAAATTGATGTGGATTTATAAGGAAAGAATCCTCACAAATCCAAGAAACGAGTGAACAAGTGTTTGAAAACTGAAAATAACTTTGAATCTTTAAAGGACTCGAAGGATCTTAACTCACCAAGTGGAACCAGCCCCTAAAAGGAACAACCGACCTAGTAGCTAATCAAGTGAATTTCCGGACCAACCACAAAACTCACAAGGTTTTCTCTGAATTAACAAAGAAGAATTTTTAACACAAATAATCTGAATTTTTATTGAAGAATTCGAACCTATTTATAATACAAATTAATATCTAAAACTAATTAAGATATTTATGAAAAGATATGAATCTTATCCAAAAATATCCTAACTAACATTATCCTAAAATATCTAACCTAACCACACGAAAATACCCCTAACCAACCTAATAACCAACACGGAAATACCACACGGTTTCTAACAAACCCTAACTAACCTAGATATTTATCCTAATCAAATCAGAATAATATTACAATTAACAAATATCCTAACTAACTAATAAATATCCCAACAAACTAATAAATATCCTAACAAACTAATCTAATCCACAATAATTCAGCCAACTAAGATAAAATTAACTAATCTAACAACTAGATATTTCCAGCATGCTTTATCCTTCCAAATTAATGCCAATGTCGAGTAAATCCTTCCTTTGCACGAAATCCCCTTTCAGTTATGGAACCACTCGAAAGTAATTATCCTGAATATTATTGTTAATTTCCAGATCAATAGGATAATTTTCCAGAATAGCCAATGAATCCTCATCACAACTTCCAAGAGACTAGCATACAATTAGATTGCATCATTTTCGTAGGGTTTTTTTTAAATATTTTTTTTAAATAACTTGTGGGTGATGGTCTGTAATGGCCTTGGTTCTACCCCCTTTAATTACTCCAACAAAGGTAGTAGTCTCCTCTTTCTAGTTTAGAAGAGTATTGCAGCACTTCACTAATATGAAAAGGAAAATGTTATACATAGCCCTAAGGGCTACATGTAAGAACCTATAAAAGGAAATATTTGGAATTAACTTAGTATCAATTGCACCGATTAATATGTGAATTTGTCTGAATTCCTTAATTCATACTATTTTTGGCAATGTATTTAATGCTTAAACATAACCCTAATGGCTACGTATAACATATTAAAGATTTAAAAATTTGGTTGGTTTTTTTTTTTTTTTTGGATCGCTTTACTTTTCAACCCCTGCCCCTTACTTTATCAAGTATTATAGTAAACATGCAAACTGCCTTTCGGAAAAGGGCTAACAAATAAAGGCTCTGATTATTAGAGCAAATTGCCAAACTTTGCAATGCTAGAGATGTAACTTATGTGCAGTTTGGTCTGAAACGGTAATTAGGCAGATTGGCAAAAGATGTTAGGTTTGGTCCCTTTTGTTCCTGCTTCCTATTTCTTCTTTGTGTAATGAAATTTAATAATTTCACCTTACATCAAAGTTATTCAATGCAACCCTGTCTGTAATGAAAGGTGCCTATGTTTGTGACGTAGTATGCACAAAAGTTACCTGCATTCTGTGAAGATATCTGTCAAGTGATGGCCCAGATGAATTGGATGCATTTGGCTGCTGTAGAAATGTAGTATAAGTTGCATGAACCTTATACCATCTTTTGATTTGAGACATGAAACCATGCTCAAGCTATAGATTTCGTTTCAAATAAATGGATATATAACTGCTYTCTTCAACTATTTTATGCTGATTATCCTACTTGGAAGCAAGAGATTCTGCATTTTGTAGATAATGGGGCTTTTTGTAGTGATTTCCAATTGAGATGTTTCATATGAAGAAATAACCTCGCAGTCGTCCAGGCTAGTGTTATTATAACAACTTTCCTTTTATCTAATGGCGTGAACTCTAAAGTTGTGCTTATTTTATTATCCATGGATTCCGGTGGCATGAAGTTTCTTCAACAATCCTTGGTTATTGATTGATCTTAAGTTCCTAAATTCTAATTTTATGAGATATATTATTAATGAGTTGGGGTTGCTTTCCTGGAATAGCATACATAACCTTTCATGACAAATGTTATATAACAAAACTGCAACTTATTTCAAGATAGTTGGCAGCTTCATACTAAAATGTTTCATTATCTTCTAAATATTGTCAGCAAGTGATTTCTTTTTCTGTAACAATTTTGTAAAAAAACATTTTGCTGAAATATTATTTTGTTTTACTTATATGAGGCTGCAGGCCTTCCATGGCTATTGGCTAAAGGGCAGGACACCTTTACACCCATCAGTGAAATGGTAAGAGATCATCATACTTTTCCTTTTCTGTAACATTTAGTTTTAATCAAGAGTTCAGGACATATTATTTGAATTTTTGGTTTGCCAATGTTATACAGATCCCTAAATCTGCTGTGCCAGATCCCCACAACTTGGAGCTGTGGCTAAAGGTGCATCTGTCTGTTAGTTGTTAACTTTGTTTGTACACCTGCATTGTTAATGATTATTCAGTAATGAGCTAAACCAATTTGTGTCAAAAGGTTAATGGAGAACTAAAGCAGAAAGGATCAACACAAGATATGATGTTCAAGATCCCTTTTCTCATCAGCCATATAAGCTCTTTTGTCACGCTTCTAGAAGGYGATGTTATACTGACAGGTATTACATTTACTTTTCAGCTTTAACATTAAATTGTTGCTTGCCTTGAAAATTCATAATGTTGATGTTTTGTTGTTTGAGTTGAGCAATTCCCTGCTATGATCTTTTCATGTTCTTAAGATTGGAATCTATTATATATCTCTGTGGAATTCTTAAAGATTGTGGCCCTTCCCCAACTCTTGGAAGCTAGAGAGAGAGAGAGAGAGAGAGAGAGTTGATGTTGAATCCTGTCTTTAAAATACACAATTCTGTAGTCTTGTTATGTGTGTCTTATAATTATTTTTATTTTATTTATTTATTATTTTTTTTGGGAACTTTCCTCATATACTCTTGATGTTAGGACTATACCCCTGAGGTATTCGGCTTGCCAACTAACAATCGTTAAAATTCCGTTAGATTTAACCTTAATTCGTCTCTTCTCTTTCTAATTAACCCTAAACTGAAAACTAATTAATTTGCTTCAAAAAAATTAATTAAATTATGCAATGAACCGCTTCTCCTTTCTTCTTCCATCTTTCTTTCCATTGATCCACCATGCCCTACAACCTTGAACCCAGACAACCATGAACCCACCCTCCATTCGACCCAACTAACAACCCAATTTGACCTAACAAACCACCTCAAT
The DNA here is from genome assembly GCA_008642245.1 of Bassia scoparia. Classification (NCBI taxonomy): domain Eukaryota; kingdom Viridiplantae; phylum Streptophyta; class Magnoliopsida; order Caryophyllales; family Amaranthaceae; genus Bassia; species Bassia scoparia. The sequence continues at coordinate 55,690 of SNQN01000877.1, read as the reverse complement.
ATGATTTTATCTTCGAATATTGCTTTCTAGGTTCGAACGAATTCTGCGTTTCTGCCTTCGAATTGGTTCATTCGATTCCTTGGTTCTATTTGTGTTCGATTTGGCTTAATTGCGTTCGAATTGAGAGCGATTTATTGGGTTCAAATGGAGAACGAATTCAAGCCCACAAAATTCAAGCCACCGTTATTTAATTTAATTTCAAAATTGTTGTTCTATAATTCGCAATTTTGTGTTGTTTAATTATTAGATTTTGAGTTGTACTCCCTCCGTAACATATTTCTCGGAACTCTTGTATTAAGTTKTGTTAACATTGTAAATAAGCTTAAGTATGTTTAAGTGGGTGAAAGACAATTTTACACTTAGTWAAAAAAAATCATCACCCAAATCACCCCTCACCACCAACCTTCAACCCAATCAGCCTAACCACCACCTGGCCACCACGAGGCCCACCACATGCAGCACCATGCAGCCCACCACACACAGCGCACAATACTCGGCCACCACTCAACCCACCACGCCCAGCCATCACGCATCCCACCACACCCAGCCACCACGTGTTCCACCACCACTCAACGCAACATCAAGACCCAAATCTACAAACCCCAATCCCCAAATTCGAAACCCTAATCCCCAAAACCACAAATTCGAAACCCTAATCCTCAGATCGCGTTGGGTCGCTCAATTAGGGTTGCGAATTAGGGTCGTTCGTTGCTATTGGTAAATCCTGAATTAGGGTTGCGACAACGAGGGGTGGTTTACCCTTACGAATTTGGGGTGAATCGCAAATTTGGGGTCGTGGTTGTTGCTGTTGGTGGGTCGTGATGGCGATGGTGGGTCGTGATGGCGAGGGGCAGTGGTTGTTCGCGGCGGTGAGGGCTGTGGTTGGTCGCGACGATGAAGTGCGGTGGTGAGCGGCAGTGGTGAGGTGTAGCGGTAGGGGTGGTGGTGATGGAAGAATGAAATTGAGGAGAGAGAAAGAATTAGGGTTAGGAAGAGAGAGAAGAAGATGGAGTGATTTGGGGTGAATTAGGATTTTMATTGGGGTGGGTGGGTGWTAAGGGATTTGTGGTCCTTTCTCAAACAAACCCCACGTTGTAGTAAGTGGGGGATCGAACTCCGGGAAAAACGAGAATTGGTCAAGCGATAGTTAAGCGATAGTTAAGGGTCAGGTGTTTTTGAAGTTTTTCAGTGTTAACGAGTTACGACTAATGATTAACTAAGGATTAACTCAAATAATAAAAGAATCTTGGTTATGTGATCCCGAATTTCTAACTAGGTCAATAATGCCTTGCCAAACACACGGAACTGGGGGAAAGGGAACACTCTCTTCTTTTCTATCGCTGTCTCGCTAGGGCCCAATTAAGAGACTGAGTTTGAAAGGAAAAATGGTTGGTATCCCTCAAGGCCTCACCAAATCACTCTCCCAATAAACCACCATTCAAACAAGAGCAAAACAACAATCTTAATCACTCTAATCCACTCTAAAGACATTGTTATGATTATGGCATTCAAGGTGTGAAATGAAAGTATTAAACACTCATAGACAAAGCAATGATACCAATCAAACACAAGGTTAACCTTGATTAAGGGCCAACTAGGTGCTCACAACACTCAAAAACCACTTCCCYCTTTGTTCMAATTAGTTAACATGACAAACCTCAACCTAGTCACAAATTTCCATCACACAAACCCTAGAAATGGAACTACTCACCCATCATGGAAAATAAAGCAATAAAACATGAAATGAACGTGAATCTAGGGTTAAACATGATTAATTAACTCAAATAGCAAGAATAAGCGAGTAGCAAGAGCAACTAATTACTAACAAGTACAAATAACATGTAACAAAGCAAGTGAAAACAAGAAATAAATAAGAAGAGTTCAAGAAAATACCAAAGATGCTTGTATTAAATGATTGAAATGACAAGTATTGATTACAAACTCACTAAAAATGGAATTTATGTCTCTAAAAACTAGGGTTTCTAAGCAAAAACAATGAAGAGTGAACATTATCCATCAGCAATAAATGAGCTTAGGCTATGTATACAAGGAGCTAAATGTGCCAAAAAAAGATAAATTCGAAGCCCAGGATAGGGAGCGATCGCTCCAAAAAGGGCGAGCGGGCGCTCTAACCCAAAAATCCCTCGAAGAAGCTAAAACCCTTCTCTGGTCGCTCCAAGTGTGGAGTGGTTGGTCCAAAATGGGGAGCGGTCGCTCTAGGTCGAGGAATGGTCGCTCCTAACTTTCTARAAAGCCCTYTAATTACTGCAGATCGCTCGCTCCACTTCCATGGTTCTGCTCATTCGCTTATGCTTCCTTCCTTAGCTTGTTTCTWCAACTCCGAGCTTCCAAATGCCTCATAGCTTTGATCCTTTGGCTCCAATGTTCCACTGTGCCTCCAATGCTCGTCCAAAAGAGTCMATGACCTACAAATCACTCAACCAAATGCCAAAGTAGGTGCTAAAACATCGAAAACACATGAAAATTGCATCATTTTACTCACTAAGGCTCAAATACTCAAGTGTGATGCAAATGAGCATAAAATGGGACTTTAATACACAATTAAGCTCAAAATAAGGTCTAATTGAAGGTGAAATGAGTATAAGAAGTGGCCATAAAAGCCACTTATCAGTGGGTGAATTATTGAATGCCTTTGGGTAATTAAATGTGAGTAATTGGAGGTATTATTAATGATTAGGTRTTTTTTAGAGATATTAGTAAGGGTAAAATGGTATCTTTCCTACTAAAAAATAATCAAATATARAAAGAAGTACAAGTGTTGTGAGAATTATGTTACGGACGAAAATAGAAAGAGTTGCGAGA
>SNQN01000877.1:20788-36576 GCA_008642245.1 Bassia scoparia | reverse complement strand
CAATGGTGCCATATATTTTCCAGGATGCTCCTTTGGTCCTTTTTCACTTTTTATATTTTGCTTGTTAAAGTGCAATAGCAATCATTAGGGGTTGATGAATTGATATGATCCTAAATACAACTTGTTATGCTCAATCAGATTTGGCAAAGTGATCCGATGTAACTGTGAAAAGGTAGTGTAGATCTTTTCAATGAGAGATCATTYTGAACCACATTACTAAGCTACACGAACTTCATTTTGCAATTACACGTACTGGACAATTAGGGCAATGGGGGTGCGCTTTGGCTTAATTATAGGAATCTTCGCAATTCACTTACCCCCTCTATTTGTTCCCCCCAAAGTAATAATATTTCAAAACCGATCTTGCTAAAGCGCTGTGACCTCTCTGAAGTATTAGATAAGCACTAACGGCAAGTTTATTGCAAGTCTTGGAGGGAGTCTTGACTAAAGACTTTTGTGGGTCTCATGTAATAAATTACCCTAAGACTCCATAGTGTCTTAAAGTGAGTTTTGATTTCCAAAACTCAAGTCAAGACTCCCACTTGTAATGCGTCTAAATTTCATTGGATGGTTTTTTCTAAAATATTAACCAAAAATAAAAAATGATTAATAATAATAAAAAAAGTGAGTTATGGTTAGAGTTTTGGATAAAGTATAAAAGTATAAAGAGTTTGAAGTGAGTCTGAATAAGTGGAAAGTTGTTGTGGCAGAGTTTGAAAGAAAGTCTTGAATCTTAGGGATAATCTTGCCCTAAATATAATTCTGAAATGATATTAATCTTGTATTGCACGTCAATCGGTGTAATTAATATTTATTTTTCATTTAATATTTTCATTTTTTAGTTAACTTATTTAAGATTCCGAGGACGCGCGTTAGTTTTTGATTTTTGAAAAACAATCTTTAATGCAGCCTTGACTACATTGAATATTGCATTTTCAATATCTTAAATTTGAGGAAAATTCTTTGGTAAACTCATGTTTTTAACTTTTTTCAATGGTATGATTTTTTCAAAAATAAATAAATAAAAATTAAATCATTGGGAGAACTAAATTATTCTGGATGTTTATTCCATAAGCTAATTATTCTGAACTAAAATGCGTGTAGTTGTACGGTTGCATCGACCTATTACTTGAAGCTAGGTACATTCATCACATTTTTGACTCTGAGATTGTTCTCCAAACTAACTGATTTATGGTGGAAATCCACARCCTGGACTATCACTGATTATACCAGACCTATTACCAAACCCATTTATCAAACCAAAATCCAATTCAGACCACCAATACACACAGATTTCTACATGCAAGTAGATGCTTTTTTTTCCCTATCAGGACAGTGTAGCATACACACAGATTTCTACATCCAACGAGATCAAGCCAACTGTCATGATCATGCAGTCGCACACACTACAGATAAAAAACTACACATGATCCTAAAAGGATTACACCCCATATGATAGCGGCCAAGGACAGTTTATAAAGCCGTACAAACAACATAAAACACCTGAAAATACAAAACCTCACTCCACTATTTTCTTTAAGCTAAGCTTTGGGCTTAAATGACCCTTACACTCTCCAACAACATGTATAAAGTACAATCGGTTGTACTATGCAATTTGCCTTAAAATCAAAGGAATTGAAGCCCTAGAATTGTCTRATAAAGTCGTAGATATGTTGGCTGATTAAATCAGGTTTCTCTTGCTGCAGGAAATGAGCAACACCCTCAAGTACGACCACATCTTGCAAGAGTGGCACACCCTTCTGCATTCCATATCCTTTACTGCAGGCATAGGTAATGACATATCAAGTCTCCTATAATGAACTTCACCGGCCACATTACCTGTGGCTCCGTGGTCCATTGGCGCTCGTGAAGGTCCCCAATTTCGTGGCAGCCAAACAGGCAAAAAGAAATACTCATGTTGTAAGAATATTACTAATAATTTAGAGTCTAACATTATAAGGAAGATACGGTAACAGCGAACTTATTTCATGTTCTGCAGTTTTTACTAATGTTAGCTCTCTAAGAAGAGATGGCAAAGAAATATTACGACGTAGTAGTGTGATATACGTCGAACATAACAAGCTAATGACGATAGTAGTATTCCATCCGGTGAAGCCAGTTTGAGTAAACTTGTCATGGTAGTAGTCAACTCTTTCTTCGCACAACAATACAGGATAAGATGACAGGTCCTGAAGGGCTTCTCCTTTCGGAAAGCAGTAAGGGCCTGGGTCTCGCATTGAAAGAATTTTCTCAAACAATATGTCAGCTCCACCAGCTCTTCAGCATCTCAGCTTCTATTTCTCCCAGGTTCCTTGAAATTAGAATTTTTGTAAGTTTTATCCTTGCCACACTAAAATTTCCAGACAAACAGGGACAGAATAGAAAATACGAAATCAGAAAGAACTATATATTAATTTAAATGGGTTGCTTTATGTTTGTATAGTTCGACTTAACTCAGTACACTTCACATCTTAATCGACCCTCAAGTTGAATTTGGAGGCTTAAATTTCTAATTTCCCATGTTATTTTATTTTTTTTAATAAAAACTTAGCGAATTACATACCATAGCATTTATGAACATAGATATGAGTGAAATTTGGAGACAAGGATGCGGAATCGAGAGTTAAATTACAAAGTTAAACTGGCAATTGAGAAGTCAGATTTGTTCCAAGAATTTTGACTATAATAATGAAAGTTTACGCTTGAACAGCGGCAGATATAATAGAATCATCTCTCAAAAGCAGCACGAAGCATAATCAACAGGCCTTAATCTTAGGACTCCTAGGGAAGAAGCCACACCCATATTCATAAGTGCCTTCACACCGATCAGGGCCTAATAAGCACAACCACCATGCGATTTCTGCACCGCAGTCATGGCCCTGAACAACGAAATACTTGGTTGGCACGTCAAAACTCGGCGAATAAGTGCCACCAGTCAACAACAATAGTGGCGCCGTAGTGTACGCTTACGGGCATCGTTGGTGCGTCTGTTGTCACCAAGTAGCCCTCATGTCAGGTGCACGGCTATGGTATCCTATGTGGGAGCAAGGGATAGCCATCTGTACGCGCACGTAGTACATAGCTCGGGAAAGCCTGGATGAAGAGTACTATTGGGGCACCCTTGGGTGCCTATTTCGGCTATGTGCATGTTTATGTCATCTGGATGTGGACTGTTTTCTGTTGGCGCATATGTCATCGCAAGTCCGGCCAATTTTAATGAGTTTGAGGTTTGGTTTTACCCAGTTTTGAGTCGATAATCAGTGACAAGATGGCTTTGGGTTTGTAGACGATCATTTATGGCTTGTTGGTTGTTTGTTATTAGGAGAACGCTACTAAAGCGATTTTTCTCTTGTTGCACGAGATTCAGGCATTAGTCAATTGTCATTTATGATGGCTGTGTCTGGCTTGTAGTAAAAGTGGAAACGTGTTAGTATTAAAGTCTATTAAGATTACATAATTGAAGGCATGTTGGACTGTTGTATGGATTCAAAGTTGCGTCGCTAATATCGATTATTTAACTAAGTATTTCCATGCATGAGACAATGAAGTAGTAGTTGGTGTGTTGAGTTCTCATTTCTCAGGCTTGATGTCAACCACGCTCATCATTCAAAGAGACATTATACATGGTAGATGGCACCATTTAAGGTACTTTTGTATTCTTCCATAATTTTTTCTGTGATGATGGTCTGCACTCCGTGCAATGGCTTGTTTTTACCTTCATTCACTCCTTTTCTGTAACAGACATAGGTGGTCCTGCTAGGCGCTTAGCTTATAGGTTTGTACTAGTAGTGATTGCCTCTAGCACGGCACAGGCAAAACTTTTGGCTATAGCTAGAGATAGAACTTATGCGCAACTTGAATCCTGATCCTTTTTTCCCGCATTCTGCATTCTGCTTCCCTTCAAAATCACTCTGACATACAACCCTTTGTCTTTATAAAAGGGTGCGTTGTTTGTGACGTACATGCAACGTAATAACCATTTCGATTTGAAAAGGTAACATCCATGCCAACGGCTATAGTTTCTGTTTCTAATAACGAGAAATCCTGCACTTGGCTAAATAACGAGGCTTATGTACTGAATTTTTCCATTGTAGAATTGACCTTGCCAGTCCAGGCTTGTAGCATCTTACAAACAACTTTCTTCTCATCTACTGGTGCGGGAACTCTGCCAGTGTTGTGCCTATTTGTTTGCATGGAGCTTTCTTTCACAAACCTAATCGGCAAACAACTTCTTTGTTTTATTAATGAGTTTGTGGTTCGGTAAGTCTCATATATTTTCTCCATTGTTCCTGCCTTATTTACTGTACTATTTTTATCCTTGATGCTACAATGTATTCTCTCATGCCCTTGGAATAAATTCACACAATCTGTTTCTTTTGACTTTCTTCATCAGATTATCCGCTGGTTTTCTATCTCTTTACTCTTGTTATATGACTGTTTCTATCTTGTTTCGTGATTAAACATCTGCCACATCCGTATGACCGCAGCAAGTACTATTTGGTTGTCGTTCCAACCCCTGTCTGTTTATCTTGGCAGGAAACTTTAAATACTCTGTCAATGCAGCTCTTTGAGATGTTTCAATGGTCCTATGTTGAGCTGATACGCAAGAATTTCGTGGGCATGCATAGCTATTCAGTCATGTTCTTCAGGTGTTTTTCATTCATTCTCGGTTTTGGCTTATTTCCTTACATCATGCCTATAGGGGGCTACCCAGCCATATCGCGATCCTCTAGGGAAAGAAATGACAGCCAACAAACTCACAAGCTACCCATCCATACTAGCAAATTGCTAGCTGCGAGTAACATGACCAAAACAATAACAGTACGGTCTTGAGACCTTAATATAGACAGATTAAATGACCTTTTAACTATTTACACATTTATTGCTATCATTAATCTTCTCGTTCCACACAATGTTGAACCGTCTGCAATTGGCGAGCCCATTTCCTGTGGAAAGATTGGTACTAAGCTACTTTCTGTTCATAATCTCTTCAGAGAGAGTACAGACGTATTCTATGAAATCGCCCTATACGTTTAAGTTGTAATCATGCATGCTTAACAGTAACAATGGTAGACATTGTTCTGGATGTGAAGTTTTACCGATATGTTATAGATTAGAAGAATTTGCGAGTGGTTTGCTATACATAAAAAGGGGAAATTTTTCACTGAGAATTTATCAATTGCGACTCCTTCCAATTCCACTTCTATTATTGTAATTTATAATTAATATAAAGATGTCTTACAAAGTACGATCCATCTAAGGAGAAGAATTGACACACCAGTATCATAAAATGCAAGATTGGTACATTGGTGATGGACTTCATCAAAAATGCAGCGTTTATTACAGACGTAAGAAATTATCGTAATACATATACTCTTATTCTAGGAAGGGATATATTAAGATGAATGTAAGGGATCGAGGCCCCTAAATGGTTGATAAAGTCATAGAGTAGTGGTGGCTGATTAATCGGGTTTCTCTGCTGCAAGAAATGGGCAACACACTTCAAGTATGACCAATCTTGCAAGAGTGCCACTCCTTCTTCAATTCCTCCTTGTGAATATAAGTCCTGTACTCCGGGCAAATGATCAAGCTCAGATCCAAATCTCCAACAATAAAACTTCACCGGCACATTTACGCTGTGTTTGTTCCTGTCCAGGGCGGCCGTGAGGCTCCCATTTTGCGAACCGAGACACTAAGCAATGCATCTTATAATACAGTATCACGTTTAACATCATAAGGAGCACATAATATAAATAATAGTTTAAAGCATGAATGAAGTTGACGCAAGAAATGTAAAACTAACTCATGAAAAATACAAAACATACAATAAGTGTTAGATAAGGTGGAACGTCACAGGTTAAATTGCACGGATGTAATTCAATCCTCCGGGAAGGCCGTGTTGAAGTAACTTGTGGACGTAGGTAGGCGCCATCTTCTTTGGAAACCATCAGAGTAAGAGGCACGTTCCTGAAGCTTTCTTCCTTTCGGAAGGAGCAGGACTGGGTCACGCCATCGAAGAATTCCTCAAAAATATGTCAGGCTCCACGGCTTTCAGCATTCAGCTTTCCATTTCTCCAGGCTCCGTTCATATTAGAGTTTCCAAACAATTGATTAGCCTGACCAGACAAGACACCATTTTCACAACCAAACACGTGAATCACTTTTTATTTTTTGAAAAAAGGTTCCCAAACGCTTAGACTGTAGGGAAAGCTCACCTTAACTCCTACCAATTTTATAAGGAAAAAATTGTACTTCCCTCTTCAAACTTACAAATCGAAACTACACATCTGTTTGATTGTTTTTAACCCCGCAGACTTTCCATTTCTCTGTAAATTCCCAGATTGTAACATTTTGACTTATATGATGGATGCCTGTGCTCAACGTTGAATTACGAATATAGGATTTTCCCTACCGTAATCAAATATAGTCATATTGGTACCAAGAAACTTCATTTGAAAAGAGTAAGATCCTTTCTATTTACTTAAAGGAAATGGATGGGCCACTTTTCTTAAATCAAGATGAATTATATATGAAAGAGGGATATGAGAGAATTTTTTAATTTTTTAATTTTATTGTTACAATTAAAGTTCAAGCTTAGGAATTGAGAAATGAATGGAAAGAAAATGGAGGAAGATGCCTACTCATTTGAAAAACACGCTACAATTTGCCCAGCTAAGAGTCGCTTTGGAATTCATGTCAGCTTGGATATATACCATTCCTGTCCCTGGGCCCTTATATGGTAGTTAAAGTATAGTAATATGAATTATATGATGCAACTTTTGACAAATGAAGAATTATGTCCCCATAGTATATTGATATTATGTCGTTACGACGTCACCTAAATATCACAAATCCAGATAATCTGTTACTTAAGTCTGTACTTAATCAAACAATCAATTAACATGAGACACTAAGACAAGAAAACGTGAAAGGGTGGGGAGAGTACTCAAGAGGGCAGTGTTAAGGATAATACCAMATCATGACCAAGTTCATCGTGCSTTGAATCTTACCTTTGATCAAGCTCATGATCATACATTAGTTACAAATTGATGAGAAAGCTTGATTATATTCATGAACTAATACAACCATATATAGTGTTACTATGGAATCGTAATAAAATATGTCCGATTCGTTAAAATATATACATGAATCAAAATACATACGAAAATATAAAATCGAAGATTATATATCAAAGTTGATTACATAATAATATCTACGATATAATATATGAGATAACAAGAGATATGTGATATCTCTTATAGGTAGCACTCAAACTTCCCCTTAGCTCAGAGGTCATGAGTTCGATTTGTATTCCTCAATACTTGTATTCTGATCTAGGATAAGTGTTGGGCTCACTSGAGCACCTTATCGTGTAATAAAAGGACAAAACAATGTCGATGTGAACCACAAATAATAGACTATATGTATCAATATTTACAAAATTTGATTGATAGTCATATCATCATGAGATTTATATTAGTTGCAAATGATTTTGACAGGAAATTTGTTTGATTGACTAAATTAAAGTTATGCAACACTTATATCATCAGTTTACGACACATAATATCATTCAAATAATTTGTTTGTTCCTTTGTTGAAGATATGCAACCTAGATCATCTCTTCGTCTTCGTATCATATTTAAAACTTCTTCAATTTTTTTAGTCACTATATATACTTCTCTATACGAGGACTTTTTGATAGTTTTTGCTGAAGAACATACTTCCTTGTCTCTTTAAAAACACATGATTTTAACAAACATGAATTTTGTGGCAATTTTTGAAGGAGTGATGAGCTGTGTAGATGGAGATAAAGAGATAAAAAGATTAAAATAGGTTAACTTGATAATATTTTAATAAATTAAGGGTGAAATATTAGTATTTAATTGTAATTTCCAAATGAGAAAATTAAGTTTTTTAATTATCGTGTTCATCTCAAAAAGAAACAAAATAAAGCGATGCATTTATTTATTAAACTTCAGTCAAAATAAAGGATGCTTTTTAAGAACTATGAAGTATAAAGAAAAATAAACATGTAAGAGGAGACGTAGAGATAATTATTGAAATGGAAAATATGTAAGAACTAATATAAAATTTCATTAAATTAAAACGTAGCAAACAATTAAAAAAGAAGAAGTATCATTTTTTGTCACAACTAACTATTTCGTGCAACCACCGACAGATTTCCCTAATTAGTTTCAAGCTGGTATAAAGAATGAAAATATAATTGGCTTTTGCAAGTAATTTCAGAAATGGGTCAAACGAATATCGGAATATGGAATAATTTATATGTTACCTGAAATCGGCAGATGTAATACATCACCATAAGCAGCACGAAGCACGTCAAGGGGCTTCATCTAGGATTCCTAGGCGAGAATGCGACACTCATATTCACAAGCGCCTTTACACGATCAGGCCTGAATAAGACAACTGCCACGCAATCATTGCCCCCAGTCATGACCCACGACGAATACTTGGTTGGCACCAAGCTCGTCCATAAGCGCCACAGTCACCTACGATTGTGCCGTGTGTAGCTACGCGCATCACGTGGGCATCTGTGTCGCCGTAGCCCTCATGTCAGGGCTACGGCATGGTAACCTTTTGGGCGTAGGGCTACCATCTGGTTGCGCACGAGTACATAGCTCCGGAAAGCATGGATAAAGAGTACTATTGGGGCACCCATGTCGCCTATTTCGGCTATGTGCATGTTATTGCCATTGACGTGGATGTTTGTGGATATGTCGTCGAAAGTAGCCATTTGGGAATTCTTGTGAGTTCAAGGTTTGGTTTGTATATGCTAATGCGCTAAATATTAAGGTTGAAGAATAAGATGGCTTGGCTTTTTGAAGATGGATTTGTTGTTACTTGTTAGTACTTTACTTACTGTGGCATGTGGGACCTATTGCACGTCCTTTTTCCTGTTGACAAATTCTTTAGATACATGGGTACTCCACTATTCATTAATTGACAAATTAAATATTGCGTCGGAATTGTTGAATTCCTTACCTTACACACATACTCTATCCGTTTCGATTGTTTTTTACGTTTCCTTTTTGTATTCTCTTTATCTTTTATTTCTTTTTTCATATTAATTTTTTTATCATTAATGTTACTTTTACACTAAAATATTTATATACCCTACTTATTTATTACTCATCATTCTGATTTTCCCCAACTTATCTCATCCAATCATTTTATATAACAAGATTACTTTAATTTTATTGCATAATCTCAAACAATTAAAAGAATAATACAATTCAAAGTAATATTATTTTTATCCAATGAGGTGGTTTGTGATGAGACAAACTTGATGAACTTACCTATATGAATGTGGGGATTTGTCCAACCCCTATGAGACTCTTAAGGCTTGGAGTTTCTAGGCGTTCATGAAGACCAGGATTCGTGGACAAATTTATATACATGTGTGTGCGAGACTTGTTCGATTTGAGAAAAGTGTAATGTGAGATGTGTTCATACGACTCCATTTATAGGTTCAAGGCAATATCCACCTAAAGATGGCTGTAGACACATTTGTAAACATTGGGTGTCAATTCAAGTCCAAAAGACATTGATATCTTAAACACTTATGTCTCCAGTGCCCATATTTTTCTGTACTCGTTTCTTTCTATTCTTTGAATCATGTGGGGGAATGTTGGAGTTAAAACTCCATATATTTGCTTCAAAGAACTAGTTTGTCCACATAGGAAGTTTGAGACAAATTTTGGTTATTTATAAAGGGAAGTGTACTACTAAGTGTTTGAAGCTAGTGTGTGGGCTAGGCTTGGGCATCCCACGCCGCGCGCCGCGCCGTCCGGCCGGCTCATGACACGTGCGCGTGTGTGGGTGTGGCCGTTTTACACTCTTCTATTTTTTTTTGGTCAAACTTGCCTTGTTATTTTGTAACGTATAATTGATTTCTTTCCGTTACAATTGATTACGGATTATTTGCTTCCTGATTTTTTGCCTCAATATCTTCCCTAATTAATCCGTAATCTTTGACCTTTCGTTTTGCCTAACACTATATATTATCCTCCTCGGTTTCATTGCAAATACACAGAAAAATCGTGCTTCACAAAAAATAAACACATCTCTCTGTTTCTCTTCTTGGGCATTGTTCGATCCAGTTCTCAAACCGGTTTTCTTGCAGTACACCATTAAGCCGGAGTCGTGTAATCCTGGGGTCGATTGCCGTGAGGCCGTGTGTACGGTACGGGGCAAATTCGACTTTAGACAGTGATTCCGATCACGCACGCACAATTCAGATAAGTTGTTTTTGTATACTAGCCTATTTCCAACAGAAATTTTCAAAATTGGAGTAAATTTGAAGTTGGAACAAATGAATTTTAAGAAATTACGAGTAACATAGACTCTTATTTAGGAGGTATAATTAAAGATGATTGTAAGGGAATGGATGCCCTAAAATTGTTGATAAAGTCATAGATATGGTGGCTGATTAAATCGGGTTTCTCTTGCTGCAAGAAATGGCAAACACCTTCAAGTATGACCACATCTTGAAGAGTGGCAACATCCTTCGCATTTCCTCCTTTGTGACATAATCCTGTACTCCGGGCATATAGTAGGTCATATCCAAATCTCCTGCAATAAACTTGACCGCACCGTTTACCTGCGCCCCTGTCCAGGGCGCCGTGAGCTCCCAGTTTCTGCAACGCACATAAACAAATAAGCTAATGCAATCTTAAAACAGTAGAGTGTATATATTGCTTTACATCATAAGGTGGGCAATATAACTTTAAACCAACCAATTTTATGCGTGGAATGGAGTGTGATATAAGGCAACCAATACTAGTGTACAACAATAAGCGTGAGATACGTGAACGTACAAGTATAAGCACGATAGTAGTTCAATCCTCCAGTGAAGCCAGTTTGTGTGAATTGTCGCGTAGTAGCAGCTTCTTCTTCAGACAGCCAATCTGATAAGAATGCACGTCTTGAAGGCTTTCCTTTCGGGAGGAGCAACGGACCTGGGTTTCGATTTAGAAAAGAAGCTTCCTCAAAAATATGTCTAGCACCACCAGCTTCACCAATCTCAGCTTCCATTTCTCCAGGTTTCCTTCACCATTAATTAGTTTTTTAAACCATGCAATAGAACTATAATTTTTCATTTGACTTAATTTAGTCAATACACGTATAAAGTTGGCTTGGTTGTCAAAAACTTAACTTATTTAAAGAAAATGGTCCAAATGTTAGATTATTGACTTATTCTTCAGAATTTTTCCTAACAAATATACTCATTGCTTGATATACAGTATATGAATTGAGCTTCATTTGAAAAGGTACGCATATAGTTTGTCCATTTAAGGATAGGGACCTCAATGAGYCGATATACGTACTCGTGATTTTCGTGAATAGCTCGCGAACAAACTCGATTAAAGTTCRTTCTTATATAAATAAATGAGTTTGAGCAAAATTTTCAAGCTCGACTAATAAATAAGCCTTGCTCGACAATCATTTATATGCTCAAAATATATAACTGAATAACTCTCTTATTAGATACGTTAAATTTCTAGGTATAATATATTTTCCCCATTAATTATGTTTGCACAAAAAATAAATATATAAATAAATTAAAAATATATGTACAATGTTCATTAAAGCTTATGCTCGTTTATATGTAATCTTGCTCGGCTTGAACTTGAGSTATAATAATAAGTAACTCGAACTATGTAAAATCAAACGAGCCAAGCTCGAACAAGATTTTTGGAAGTTCGATTATGCTCAAGCTCATCTCGAATTCATGTAAAATTATTCAAGCTCAGCCCGAACAAGTTATTACTCAACTCGACTATGCTCGTTGACATCTCTATCTAAGGAGTCATTTGGAATTCAACTTGTGATACATGGTCATGCTTGGGCTGTCCCCTTATCATGTTTATTTAGAAGTGTATGGCCATCATGTAATACTATGATGCAAACTTTGAGAATTATGAGAAATGAAGGAAAAGGTCCTACTAGACTATACAGATGAGTAAACTGAACTAACAGGAGTTAAATAAACCCAATTAAGCAATCGATTTAAGTGGAGTCAGACAGAATAAAGAACAAGAACCGTGAAAAGAAAGGGGATGGAGTTGCTCAAGTGGTACCAGCACTCTTCGATCCTTAGCCACAGAGGTCACAGGTTCGATTATATCCTTGTATCGTCCTAATTTTACATATGATAAACATGGAGCCTTCGAGTAATCTCAACGGTGTAATATAAAGACAAGAACATGAATGTGAATCACAAATAATTAAACTATATTATCAACATAACAAATTGATTTTAGTTATATCAAGGACTTATGTGTAAATGATTTGACAGGAAATTGTGCATTCACTGACGGGAGTTATGCAACACTTATACATCCATTTTAACAACACATAAACATTCAAGTAATCTTGTTTTTTTTTTTTTTTTTTTTTTTTTTGTTTGAAGAACATTGGACAAGATTATTTAATTTCGGGGGCAGGAGATTATTGAAGCTTGTACAAAAAAGAGATTATCCTCATTATATAGCCAAGGAGGCGAGCATGGTGTCCCAACCCTAATGAAATTACCTAGGATCCTTAAGGATTTGACTATTTAAAAAAATATATATTAAAATAAATATGGCAAAAAGATAAAGGCTATAATGAAATAACTAATGAATATGCTGCATCACAAGGTTTATTTGCATTTATTCTAACAAATATAAATTACATAAATTATTACCATAAATTATACATTATACAATAAAAAGACTCTATTAATATAAACAAGTAATATCAAGTCAATCTACAAAGACAGGTACGAAGTAGTTGCTGTAAAACATATATATGAACAAATCAAGTATACATTAAGAAACTATACTATTTATCTACATAATAAATTCACAGACATGAGGTAACGATTATTTTATTTTCAATTATTGGCCTTGAGATCATAGCATTTCAACTTCTTTTCAAAAAGATTTCTCATTCAATTAATACGAAAAGAAAAAGAAAATTAGGTGGGAGACCTAAGTCACATAAGACACAAACAAACAAGTAACTAGAAATTAAAATGTTTAACATTTAATTTTACTTTTAGCAATAGCAAAAAAAAAAAATATCGCGATAAAAAATATTCAACGCATCGCGGCATCAAATACAGTGATATATAACACAGCTTATTAAACAACTACATACACTTGTAAAATTTTATTCACATCTCTGACATAAAGAATTATTTCTTGTAAAAAAAAATTCAAAAAAGGGTCGAATACATGGAATACATTAAATAAATTGCCACATAATTAAAAAAAAAAAAAAAATTGTTTACCTGAAATCGGCACATATAATAGTCATCACCATAAGAGCACAGAAGCAATCAAACAGGTTCACTTAGATTCCTAGGCATGAATGCAGGCTATATTCACAAGCGCTTACACGATCTGG
Source organism: Bassia scoparia (assembly GCA_008642245.1). NCBI lineage: Eukaryota > Viridiplantae > Streptophyta > Magnoliopsida > Caryophyllales > Amaranthaceae > Bassia > Bassia scoparia. The sequence continues at coordinate 23,163 of SNQN01000877.1, read as the reverse complement.
CCTAAAAAGGCACAACTGCCAGGCAATCATGCGCCCCAGTCATGGCCCACAACGTATACTAGGCGGGCGCCAAGCTCGTCATAAGGAGCCACCAGGTCACCTACGATGTGCCGTAGGTGTAATACGGGCATCCCATGGCGCATCGTGCCGTAGCCTCTCATGTCAGTGCTACGCGCAGAGACCTTTTGGCGCCAAGGCTATCATCTGTTGCGCCACGAGTACATAGGTGGAAAGCCGTGGATAAAGAGTACTATTGGGCTCCTGTCGCCTATTTCGCATGTGCATGTTTATGCATGACGCGGATGTTCGTGGATTGTGTCGAAGACGCCATTGAATATATTGTTGTGAGTTTAGAGGTTTGGATAGTGTATCCTTAAATCAAGGTTGAAGGTAAAAAGATGGCTTGGATTTTTAGGTGATACATTATTTGTTCCTTTTTTCTTGTACAAGTAGTTGTTGACAAAATTTAGATGTGCAGGCCAGGTACTCCACGCACCATTCATTACTGACAACATTAAAATTACGTTGATATTGAATATCCTTACCATACATTGATACACAAAATTACATGTACTAATCGAAAACCTTACTCCGTCCCTAATGGATATGAATTAGTGAGTCACAGAGCAATGATATATAGCGAAACTTTATCAATATTAAAAAAAGAAAAAATTGTCATAATTTTTAAAACACATTTTAAAAACAATTACTTACGTAAAAGTTTTTTATTTAACTACCTTTTGATCATCATATTATTTGAGAGCACTACTCTTTGACGAAATTCTTAAGTTTTCCGTCGTGCTGGCTACACAGTGTTTAAACCAAAACTATCATCATCTTTGATTCATCCTCTCCTTCTTCCTCCACTACCAACCTCTTCAACCACCATCCTTCGCTGCCGCGCTGACCGATCCATAAAACTACTCTGATTTTGAACTCAATTCCAATTAGAAACCAAAAAATTAGAATTTCCAACATAAACATCAAGCAAGTTTCGAACTCAAAACCATGAATTTTAACATAACCAAAATTTGACCACTCGAAATTCAAAGATCACGAATTGAATAAGACAATTTTTCGAACCAAATCCCCAGGATGCTGTCGAAGTGCACAATCCTTATTTGAACTCAAATCCAATTTGTTCGATAGCACAAACTGTAAGCAATATAAGCAATTATCAATTTTGGTGCAGCAAGATGAATTGAGTTGGAGTGATGTAACGAAAAATGGGAACAGTGAGCGCAAGGAGGAGTTGTTTGTGTGTAGTGAGTACGAAAAAGGTGGTATGGGCTGAGAGAGGGAAATCCATGAGTCGATAGTGAGTATAGTAGGATGACAGAATGAGGAATAATGATTGAGTTATGAGGTTAGATGAGGGAGATTAATGGAGGTTTGAGTATGAGTAAGAAGGAGAAGATAGCAAAGAGAGGAGGATTGGGGGTTAATTTGGTGAAAATCGAAGAGAGAGGGTGAGATTGTGGTTGAAAKKKCAACTGTGTGGGCCCCACGGACGAAAAATCTAACTGTTTCCGTCAAGTGGTAGTGCTTTTAAAAAAAATATTTCGATAAAAGGTACTCCGTAGTTAAATTAAAAAACTCTTAAAAGGKRGTTATTTTTAAAAAGTGTGTTATATATAAAAGGTATTTTCTGACAATTTTTCCTAAAAAATAGGAAAATTTTATAAAATACCTTTCAAAAATTGACTTTTCCAAAGTAACTCCACTTTTTTTGGTCCATACTAAATTGTCAAAATTACGTTTTATTCCATGAAGTAACCGAGGGAGTTCAAGTATATCTCAATGATAAGCCAATTAAATACACATTTTATATGTTATATTTAATTGATATTTGTCATATTTTTCTCTATATTTAATTGTATTGATCGAGCTTTATTTGTTATATATTTCGATATTACTCGTCTCGAGTATTTTAGTGTTATTTTTGTAGGGTATAGATGTTTTACTCGTGGATTAACGAACATACATCCTATGAAATGATTTTAGCATATATGAGAGTCATGACAMAGCTTATTAAGGTGAATTTGAGTTAAAATTGAAGAAACGTCATTGGTTGCAAAAGTTCAGCTTGACCACTTCTCACTATTTTGCTCATATMTTGAGATATACTTATCGGATTAAAGTGATTCAAGTTGCGCTGGAAACTAAATTCAAAGAGCTTTGMAAAGGTMGGTCACAAGCTCCAAGTAAATGTCCAAAACTCAATATACAGCTCTTTGAAATTAACACATCGRTTTCAGGAGCAAAACCTGAGCCCGATGGTTCTTGTGACCCTTGTTGCGGTTGATTCTATTTCACCCTATGGATTTCCAGATCCCTATGGTCGTGGCCCAACTGTGTTTTATGTGTAAATTAAG
>SNQN01000877.1:0-20763 GCA_008642245.1 Bassia scoparia | reverse complement strand
ATAGGCAAAACCCATTACAATAAGCCCCATTAGCCAACCATTTAAATACTTTGTTTAGAAATTAGGGAAAAGGGGGGGGGGGGGGGGGAGCAAAGGGGTGCCGCACTTCGGGCATTTAGGCGAAACTTTCTCATAGCAGCTACTGTATGTCAATTTTTAGTTGTAATTCAAGCTTTGAACTTCACACTCTACTTTGTTCTTACTTTGAATTTATTTAGTTGTTCTGATTGACTTAGGCCAGTATTTTTAGTAAATTATAGTTCTTCTTTCTTAATCAGTCATGCTTGAGCAGTGTAGTTATCTTAGATGTGTGAAACCCAAATGACTGTTTAGTCTGATTTGATCTCAATCCCAATTGAATTAGTTGATGTGTTCACTTTCTAGGTTGGTATTAATTATCACTTTATGACTTAGAAATGTATTATGAATTGATTAGGTTCGTGTGCTGAAATTGCTTCTTGAATCGATTAGGAACTCTGGACAAAAATGAAAAAAATAACGAGTAGTTGATCGGACTTGCTAGGATTTAGGATGTTATCTTAATGTGCTCTAATATGTAGATCCATAAAATAGTATGATTACAGTTAGGGGAAAGCCATTGATTGATCGAAAAGAAATCTTGGTAACTAATAAGTAGGCGCATGTAGATATCATAAGATTGCCTAGTCCAACACCAATGATATAGAACCTCGTAACACACAAGTAAATCAAAGGGAAGACTCTGACTGGCCCTAAAAAAGGCAAGTCCGACACCGAACACTCTGTTCCGGTATTAGCACCGTTAAAAAGTAAGTTTGATTTATTAAATAATTTAACTTAATTTTAGACATTCTTTAGAATTTTTCAGTATTTTTCTATTTTCTAAGCATTTTTGCGTTTCGGTAGTTTCCGACAATTAATTAATTTTCAATAATTAATAAAAATATAAAAACATTCAAATTCACTATAATTTTAACACAAAACACTAAATTTCACGAGAAATTTTTACGATATTTTTTTCGATTTAATGGTGTTAATATTTCAATTATCTTTACAAAACGAAGAAATAGCAAGAGGCGGGCCATCCCGAATATTTGTCTCGAGACAAGCTCTCCGGGAAGCAAAATACCGAGATTGCAATTAAATAGATTGCATCCCGTATAAAAATCACGCATATTCTTATATGATTTATCTTAGTTTTATTCATTACGTCTCGACTAATCAGGCAAGGCGAATTAGCCAAAATGAGTAAGTGCGGCGCAATGCGCCCTAGTTATTTGGCGTAATTCACCCAAGACTTACCTCTTTTGGAACCGGTTCAACCCTTGCCTAATAAATATAAGCCCCCCAACTGCATTTACGAACTTTCGACGGCTTTACATCTCTCTGTCTCTCCTCTCTCTCGCTCGCTCCTCGTACTCTCTCTCTAAACTCTCCTCACTCTCATACTCTCTCACAAATACATTCAAACATCCAATTCGAATTATTTTCTTCCGCATTAGATCTAGAGTTTTCAAAGTTCTGAGGTCAGAACTACGTCCTTGCTCTTCAACATCGTCTTGCTAGTAGTTTGAGACCAAGTCTCAATTTAAACCCCCCTACATCGCTGTTAGAAACTTCGACTTCATGTAATTTCATGAATATGTACTGCAATAACATGTCTGAGCATCAAATTAAAGCAACCTTAAGGCATAACTTTTCAATTCCTCGCAAGTTATTTCATGCTTGCTCACCACGAATAAAACTGCTTTAACAAAACCTGCAAAAAATTTCGTGTCTTCAACACCTAACCAAGATAACTATGACAATCACGATTAGGCCTAGAAACGATTAACACACATCCACAACAAATTTGACACTTTTGCCATATATTCTGTTAAACAACCGGCTCGTACCCTAGTTAACTTTCTGCAAATGCATTAGTGGTCCTTAAATTCTAGCAAATTAAAGTCTCTTCTACTTCTTATTGTATTTATGATCTTTCTTCTTACAGCGTGTCTAGAACACTTAATCTTTAGAATAACTCCAAGTTAAGTACGAGTCACCAATTACAAGCCCAGTTTATCAAAAAATCATATATCACTCAATCAGCTTAACCCATATCAGAAACCTATCGTATCCACTGATACGGAGGCCACTCATCAACGGATAACTTCTATTAATTCGAAAATCTCGATCCCGTAATAATTATTTAACGATTTAAAAGTACCCTAAATTAATGTAAAATTAAAGCCATAAAAGTGTAAAATACTCAAGACGTAAAAAGAATCCTTATCCTCCCACAAAAACAAAAGAAGCCATAGTCTGAAGCACCAGTATCCTATCTCTATGCCTCTCAAACAGAAAGGATTACAGACCCAACCTTAATACCTTACTTCCATATTTCTTGAATATATAAATCCTAATCCCGTGAGGTTGAACCCTAAATTCTTATAGTATACAACATACAACGAACAACTTCCATACAGTATGCCAATTACACTACCACTCTCTCCCATCAGAGAGCTTACAGCAACTCCAACGATTCGCTATTCATATCTTGAATTACCTGCCACAATATCTTTTACTATATTTCGACTCCCCATCGATCCTGTAGTTCTCACTCTAAGATAACTATTGACATAATAAACTCCCATTTCAATTAATTACGAATACAGGGTAATATCTCAATACATGATACAGACCACCTACCAAGTTCTGATAGTACACTGCATTTCCCAATCAAAATAAATCCTAACTACTTGATGTAACTTTCAAATTCATCCGAACAATAAAATGATTTCATTCTTCGTATTTCAATAATCTACTTTTCAATTTATGCAAACTATCAACACTCATTGCCCAAACTGTTTAAACAACTAATATTAAAACATTTCATCTACTTCACTTATTGCTAAAAATAATTTGAACAACAACTGTACAAACCAAGAATAGACTAATCCATACAGTCTCGCACCATATTAAAATTTATACGACCTCCCTTCCAACTAACCCATTTGTCACATCGAATTAACCATATCAATAATCCCTGCAACCTTTAGCCACAAAACACAATCAATTAAATATAGATCAAACCCCGAATCTATCAATTAATCACATCACAATCCAACATTATCTACTAACCCTAATGACACTACAAAAAACTATACAGTGCCGTCTAAACCGGAAATATACCGAACGATCTACAAAAGAATAAGAAAAAAGAAAAAATTATAGAGCAAGAACAATGTAAAGAATGATAAACAATGCAGCATAAAAGTCAACAAAATCAAATATAAAAGATCCAAATAGAAAATCTGAAAAGTATCTTAGAAAACAAGTCATTACATTATCAAAGAATGTCATAACAAAATCTCAAAAAAGTCATCAAAAATTAAAACTCGCAGATGGACAGAACAATTCAAAATTCTAAAAACTCGAGTCTAAAAAGCACAACTTCGCGCCGAACATATGATATCGCACTTACATATCAGCTCCACACCGCCCTTCAAACCCTACTCGTCCAGACCCTATGTCAGTGCCGTCCTCCTTCATCGATTCTTAAACACACCACAAAAGCCCTCTCACACAGTGATTTGCTCCTCTGACTGCCGTCCACTCTCTGATGATGATCTATCCAAACACTTAACTTCCTTGATCAATAATCTTACGGTCTATCCGATAATAAGATATAACAGTGTAAATCCTACTTCCCTCATACACAGTTATTCACCCAATACTTAACACCAAAATAATAAACATAAAAATGAACTTATCCTGAGCGTCGTATTTTTCCGGCATTTAGTTGGTTGGACATTTGCTGTAGGAACTATTCCCTTAGATTGTATATTTATCTTTTTCTCCTAATCCTGAGATACTCGATCACTAGACTCATATGTCTGAATCACGTCTATATCCTTCTTAAATCTATATCCTCAGAATCCTTCTGCAGTTTCTGCTGCTACTATCCAACATCTATTCACTTCTATAATAGTAGCTCAACTAAAAATATTAGTGAACCCCCTTATTATATATCTACTTCAACCATTAATAGAACTATCAAAAACTATATCATTATATAACTATCTCGAAAACAAAAATATCATCTCATGACTCAAATATCCCAATCAAAAAAGAAAGACTCACCCGCTGTACTCTCACTGACGTAATCAATACATATCTTTTAGTCAGTGCAGAACTCATCCTATAACTCATATATTAGCCCTAAAAATCACTAAACCGTCACCATTAATTATTTACTATCATAATAAACCAGCTTAATTAAATTCACATTGTTATTCTATCTCTAAAAGCTCACATTAGAGGGCTCGTCCGGCATCATAGTCCCACTATATTATTGCGCGCGACATTAGGGACTATATTGATCTATCCGAGAATGACACAAATAGTAACACGCCTTATGCACTACCCCCACGCTTATGTTCAAAGTTTCTTAACTTCTAGTCAAGTAAACACTCTGCATAGCAAAAACAATCCACATTTATAAAAACCTAACCTATGCACAACATACAACTTAAACCACTCAAATAACTCACTGTCGTACAAGGAATTGCTCTCCCAGAGTGCATTAGATCCGATCCAAAATCCAATTGTCACAATCTCAAAGTCCAGCAAAATCTACCCTTTAAACACCTGCCTAGATCTTTAAAATCCACTATCTGCGGACATCATCCAACCAGCTATTATATTTGGTCTCGTGAAGGTTTCATGTTGCATTATATCCCATACAACCACCCCTCTACCATTCATAAGAGACCCACTTCACAAACCTCTAAGTCTAAGCGTTTTCAAACAACCTTAATAACCCTTTCGAATATTCCAAAGACTCATCTCACAACTCTAATGTATACATAGAATACACACTACAACAAATATCGAATCATTATTTATCTCTTCAAATTACAAAAGAACCTTCATCAAAATTGCGAGGTCTTTCAGACAAACCACGACCATTACAAACACAAGCCACCTTGATCAATCAAATACCAAAAAATACTTCACCTCAAGCACCTTCTTATGATCTAATCGCACTTAACCCCATACGTACAACAGCCCTCCTTCATCCCCAAATATACGCGAAAAGCTTCAATCCTATTCATATAGTCAATGTCCTCAACCATGCGACAATTATCACATAATACAAAAGACCCTTTCTCAACAATTTCATACAAGCCACTTCATCTTCAAAAGAAAATTCATAAGTACTTTATAATATCCATGACATCAATAAAATTCAATAGACGACCCTTCAAATTGCAAGAAAGCTTCACTTCCAAATCATGTCTTGAACTGAATCAACACACTATCGACAAACACAAATCTTTCAACTATCAATTATCCTAAACCACTACCTACTCTAATGCTAATGATCTAAATCCTCTCCAAACCCCCATAACCTCAACCGTCTCATCAAACAAGTTCATATATACAATAATCTTCAAAAAGATCTAAACGAGAAGACACTTCCTCATTCTAAATATCAGAATTAGTAATAGCTAATCATTCTCCAAATCATTCTTAAAACAGACAAAGAAAAGAACGGTACCAATCAATATATTACGTGCAATCTCTGATATCATGTCTGTACTAGAAAAAGCCAGAACCTAGAATAAACGTACCCATTATCAGAGATTCAAGGACTAGTCACTCTTACAATGAATTACACCATGTTTCCTAGAATTCAAACATCTTGTCGATAGACAAGCCCTTTGTCTCCAGGAGTTCAAAGAGAGCATCCCACTCCTTATACTTTAAATATATCAATGATCTACAAGACAACCACTTGACTCCATTCTAACTCACTGATCAAACCCTTTTCAAATTCAAAACTCATTCAAAATCATTCCTCATTTACGCAAACCCTATATCAAAGATCCTGCTATCTTTCCATATTCCTATTAAGCCACCCTTCGACTCCAAATATATCATTTGTCTTGAACCAACTCATTATATTCCATTCGACCGCGTCACAATCAGTTCTTCCTTCTTCCTATATCAAAGTCTCTAAATCTTCCAGATACCTTAGAACAAAGACCATCTTTTCTATTCCAACCAAAACATTTATACATTAGCATTCTAAGTACGCAACAAGACCTCCATTCAATCAATAGCGTCTTAGAACTAGCCTAACTCAATGAATCACATCTGTTGCAAGAAGTCCGCAAGCTACATACCAAATCTATTTCTATATAGGGAACTCAAACCCATAGAAGACAAGAACACCTGTACAAAAATATACGACTCAAAAACGTGCGTGCCCAAATGCGATACAACTAAAACCATGATAACGTCATAAGACCACAGCCCTTTACAACCAATATCAAAAGCTCTCGTACACTACATAACTCAGTCTAGAACCAGATCAACTACGACAAAGACCCCTTTCAATACTTCAAACGGTCATCCTTTACTCAATATTATCTATAAGATCATGCGAACCCATAGACCTTAAGATTACACATCTGCCCGTTCGAGAGTTAACAAATACATACTTTCTACAAAACTTCAATAATATATCATAATGACTCATGCACCACATGTATCATGCATTAATCACAACTACTCTGAAATAGTCACATTAGTTAACTAGAAGACCGACAAAAAAAAACGCGATGCTACTGTTCTTTCATACTCATCGGAACATATTAAGATGGAAACTCAACAAAACACTCTCATTTGACGTCGTTCAGTACAAATCCTCAACTCAAGTAACAGTCGCCCTCGCCTATATGGGGACCATCAAACAATTCTTAACCACAGAAGCCAATGCCCATAAAAAACAAATTCTTTTACAACTACACATATTCTGAAACTACATTCATACAATTACTTCAGAGGTAAGAACAGCAATGGAATATACTTTCATGGCAAAATTCTACCCAAAAAGTTCCAGTTTTTTATTTTTTTATAAAAATCACTCCGTATTCAATGCACAGAAAGATATCAGAAATCAAGAATGTTTATCCACTTATAGCCTACGTAATCAGCGTAACTCACGACACTAATAAGAACAAATAAGCTTGGCATATATGCGACAGCTAAAAAAGACAAGATACCTAACTTTTATTAACGCAAAACTTCGCACATGGAATAATATCCAAGTGACGTAGAAGTAAGTTGAATGAATGCACTAACACTAAGCTAAAGCCTGGGCGTCTCTAACAGTGTGAACCTCTCAGTTGTTGCTTTTCAACTAAATAAAAACAAAATTAAACTACTTAATAAGTAAGAGAACGAAAACTTAAAATTTAGACCAGGCCAGTGTTCACAAACAAGCAGTCTGCCCCATAAAAACGGAATTACTCTCCAACAATTGTATACTTTTTAAACCACCTGGCTCAACCATGTAGTACATATTTAGCCTACTTTCCAGACCCGAATCCGATTAACATACAAGAAATCCCGAAACCACTTTTACAGATGCATAATACAAAGATACGTCAAACTCATATCAGCCCTACTACCCCCCACAACTATAGATACGTCAACCTCATCGCCCACATCATGTTCGTCTATTGCGAAAATTGAGACCTGAAAACACGTGTCTAAAGACACCAGTAAATTAGATCTCACTATCCAATTTAAAAACAATAGGAGAAGAGAACCCATAATCGACTACAGTGATATTACCTTCGTCAGTCTCTACCAGTCATGTGACAGCCTATCAGAATGATAAATTAATACTCTGTCCTGCTATTAAAATGCTCAACTCAGAAACTATTGATGTCAAAATGCAACGCTCCCACAATTTTTATGGACTTACCCACAAACAATGCGAGGAAAGCACACGTAGAGACAGCAATAAGACAAACACATAACGCAAAAATTTCTTTTTATTATATTCAAAATGAACATTTATTATACAAATTTTTATAGAAACATATATTATATTATATGATTAAATATAATATAAAATCAATAGAATATCTGGTGCCTCCCAATCTCCAAATCGTCCGAGCGCTTTCGATCATGAATTTCTATCAGACACTTCTTTCACATATTTACTAGCCTAACTTCATTAGATCAGAACCCTCTACAGATTTATTGTAAGTAATCCAATCTCTTTATTTCTCCATCTATTTTCTATTAATCCAACCAACTTTTTCTATAAATAATGTTTAAATCACGGCCTTTTATCACATATCGTGCACCTATAGAAAATAAAAAAATATATTACCCAAAAATACACAATTAGCAACACTACCCCTGTGCTAATTAATCAAAACCTTAACGCAATCTACACGGTATTCAATACATTTCAACCGAACCTCTAAGAGTAACTATATCACGCGTCTGCAGACCGCATCAGCGTAGAGCTAAGACTTCCTGGATAATACTAAGTGCGAAGTTTCCATGATAACAATCTTCAAAATTAACAGATCTTTAAGGGCACATTATGTTTGATCATCGGACCTGATCATATCTATAAACAATATTCTCGCTCATGAAAATTTATCAAATGTCCTCTGTCTATAGTCTACAACAAGGCTCTTTCCTGTCCCGTTTATTATACATCCTACCACTTTCGACATTCCATCATAAAAGCGCTAGCTAAGTCTTTTCTCCAACTTCCTTCCTCGTCTACACTTCTCACGTTCAAGTTGCAACAATAGATTTTCATTAAGACATCTCTAGACAGCCTTAAATCCATATCAATTCTCTAATAGAACACCCATAACTTCTGTTCATTTCGAACAGGCAAGTGACAAATTACCCAGAAAACTAACCCTTCAGCTAAGGAGATCATTGCCCTCAAATTCGCGAAAGAGTACTTTAAACGAAGCGCTCTATCCTGCAACTACCAACAAGTACTATTCGAAAACTTCTATCTCCGTCCTCTTCTTAGATCCTCAATCCCTTTCCTAGACAATCACCCATTGACAGTTTTCTACCTAACTCTCAATTACTTACTTTTAGCTCACTCTATTAGACAATAATTCCTCTACTGCTTCTTTAGTTACTCACATAGTATGCGAGTAGGATTCTGTTTACTAATACACTACATACTACTTTATGAATTTATACTCCAATATTCCTCAAAACACTATCGAAGTGTTAAACTCTGAACTTCAATCATTACCAACATAAAATATAACTATCCCTCCTTTTCATCACTATTTAACATTGACTCTCAATCCTAGATACTAGCCTACACTAGAATCGTAGGAAACTAATAGATTTATTATTACCTTATTCGAAAATTCAATAATCACTATATCAAAACAATAGCGTCAGAAGATATCTCGACCTAGAATCATGCTCATTAGTAGACATTATGCTTCAGAAATCCTCATAACTTTCACCCAACACTAAGAAACAAATTCTATACATTCAATGCACTAACATATTTGTTACACCTATCTATTGTTTAATTAGGTACTGAGAGTGTAATAGACATATTCCCATATAAATCTTATTCCCCCAAAAACAACAAATTCAACATCCAAAGAAACAAATGTTTATTTCTGAGATAGCATTTCATGATCATGTCATCTCGTCGATTCAAAATGTAACCGCTCTCTTATCGCTTTTATTCTTTAGCAACATTCTGTATCTACAATTTCGCTTAACTGTAAACAACAAGAAGTGATCGAAGGCACTTAATGCATCAATTCACTACATTTATATTACACTTAGACTAACAGTGCTCTAATATATACACATGCATTGTGTATTTGCCAACCTTGTAGACTCTAACTGTTTGTATTTCTATTCTATCACGACACAAGTTGAGCTCAACCACATTGCATATATATGTCTTGAAACAAGAAGTGCAATAGCATTCAATATATAGTCAGAAAATTAATCTTCCTACAGACTATCTACTACAATCTCCCATATAATCAATATAGAGTACCATCAGCAAAATTTTAAAACACCATTAATGTTCCCCGCCCAAAAATAAATGCACATCCTTTTATAAGATCAATCTCCAAATAAGAATCTTTTTAACTTCTACTGTGAACTCCCCTTAAGTTAAACCTATATAAACAGTTTGCACATAATCATTTAAATACCACCTCACCAAGAAAACTCTTAAGCAAATACAAGACCTAGTGAGTCCTTCTATACACATCAAGGATTACTATCACGCTCTACGTTATAGCAAATTCAATTTTAACTATCAGATTTCATCTAGGACGGGAACATTATTAGATTACGACACTTATAAGAAAGTCAGATTTGTTGCACTGTTATACTAGATAAATAATGATCACCGCCTATACTGCGATTTATCCTCAGACGCCTTTTCGATCTTGTCAAGTAATCTAAATTCAAATTCTTTAATCGCTAGTTCTCAAAACAAAGAATCCAACGTATACTGTAGACGCTAGTCCCTCCCTATTTACTCATACTACATCAAGTTTGATTTCATAAGATGACTAATTGTGAGCTGATATAATACGACCAATCACTTTAGAACCAAGTATCATAGACTAACATTGAATGCAATAATCGTTACGTCCATCTCAGCAAACACAACAGCAGGAATCTTGTTTCAGTATATGCATAGATTATAAATCTGCCTCTAATCATTATAGAGCCATTACCTAGCATAAAAATAACATTGTGACTTATCCGTCTACTCCAGTTTCCTTGTCACTAAAAACCACACCACGAGCATAAATCCCCAACGCATTCACATGCGACTAGCGTGTCACACATCTAACCTACAAAGGCAAATCTCACATTCAACTCTAGGAGCACAACTACTACGAACATTATAGAGGCGCCAACAGAATAACATCTTGTTCCCACCCATTTATTAAAAGCATGAAACATTCACCTAAACATTGGACATACAAAAAGGCACGCCATCTATTATTATCAAGGTATAAAGCACCACAAGAAAGGTTAAGAAATTTTAGAAAAATCTTAATATAAAACGTCTATAAAAAACCTTCGGCATTGACCTAAAAAACTTCTTAATCTAGCCTTTATGGAAACATTAGATAGCCAGGTTAGCAAGAAGAAAGGTTGGTGTAGATTCTTCTCATATAACAATGCTCCTCTACTATATCATTTCGATTCTGGTGCTTACCAGTACTCAAAACATTCACACCACACCCTCTTGCCTAAAATGTTGGTTATGCCCACACCGTCAACCAAAGATATGCCTATAATCCCATGTCTCAGTATTACGCAAATATACTAAAAGGCTGCTTTCTAGAGATAGATTGACCCTATCTCTCTCCTTACCCCATAGTGTTGCAACTAACCAGAATTTCTATTTTCCGCGTGACAACTACGAAGTCGCTTAGTCACAGAACAACTTAATATAACACAAATTAGAGTATAGATTATCCAAACAATTATCAAGAGAGATAATCCATCATATTCAGATAAAATTCTAATCAGTCCATGAGAAACACTTGTCCGATTTATAATCTTTCTCTTGCAACGTTGATTATTTATAAATTCAGATAATTATTTTAGCCATCATACACGTTGAAAGGTAGTAGCAGGAGCATTGCATAAACCAAAAGCATTCGATGAAAGGCCAATAACAGATACTCTCCATATGAGTATTCGGACAGTAATAAGTGTAAAGTTGTTCTCATGTTCCTACAACCAATAGGAAGCAACAGGTATTTGATTAACAACCATGAGATTGATCCAATACAAGAAAGAAATAACGATAATCAGTTGTCCAGCCACTTACATTTTCTAATCATGTTGGTCCAAAAAGGGGCAAGAAAATTATTCTTACACGAGTCACTCAGCAACATTGAGCTTGTCTTCATAATCTCAATCAACAAACCTCTTACACATAATCACAAATTTAACTAATGATTTCCTAAATAAAGGTTCAAGAGTACATTACATGTTATTCTCATATCATATTTCGATTAGGCACTTGATCACTAGAATCCTATTCGCTACGACACATTCTAAATTTAATGTTCCCACTTGTCAGGACTAAGTGGCTCTAAAAATGCGTATTTCCTAATGCGAAATTAGATAAGGATAAGAGTTTGTTATTTCCCAGCGTCTTGAACTAAAAGCTCAAACTATTACGCTTAATAAATCTGTTTACTATTTTACTTCACTTCTTGCAAGATTCATTATATTTAATCTTCTTTGATTTCTTATTTGTGAGACAAAATTTATTCTCAGTCAGTCATTATTCCTCCATGTATATGCACATTTTGGTGATGCAGGCAGAAATAGGGGAAGTCTCCGGGCTTTAATCCCCATTAAGATCAGAAATTGTCCTGTCGCATTATCGCAATTCAGCCCGCCTTTCTATTCCCGCTTGGTTGAAACATTACTGTCCAATAATCTTTATCGTAAGCTATCCCCAATGTCAGATTCAGTTTGACCTAATTCACAGTTACCAATAATGAGAATATCATTTTTAAGGTCTTCATTCAATCCAAGCAAATGTCTATTTTGTAATATTAGTGACTTATGACAACTAGTTTTTAAACTTCTAGAATTGGTACAGTTCACACATAGCTATGAGCAGCGTTAGAATCAGGGACCATCTCAAGTCATCATGTCTATGACCCTCTTTTTTCCATACAACGACTTACTTGCAATTTACCTTACAATCGTTGTTCAACATCTGTGACATTGTTCCCTCGTCATTGCGTTGTAAAGCATTTACAACTCAGTATTCGACCACAAAGCTTCAACATTTCACTTATTGATTTTACCTAGAAAGGCTTGTGTGTTATGTAAATTGTAACTGCGTGCATCTGAATGCTAAGGTCGACTAACTTGTTATCTAAACGAACATAGTTCAACAGTAATTTGTGCATGGCACATAGACTAAATAAAATTCCGATCTTTATTCAAATATCAACACATACTAACTGATACACAGAACCAAAGTGATAAAAATCCTCAGTGATCAGAAGTATTTGAGGACAGAACATTCTGAGTCGTTAAATAAGTCATAACAAATACAATCTTGCATCAATTTCCCTTGCAAATTGTTACACAAGTCTCAAAGTTTCTCGCTATTTTAAACATCTATAGTCTATAACACAATCACTGGAAACGACCCCTTGCGGAGATCAACTAAATGATGGTCCATCCTCTTGATGGCCCTAATCGTAGAATAGGACAATCTAACTATCGTCATTTCCATATTTAAGAACAATAAACCCCAACTTGATGGCGAATAATAATTAATTTACTATTATTATTTTTCACATATTGAAAATCATGTTGTCCAAACAACTTCCTAAAGATATTTAATAATGATCATCAATCGTCATTCAAGTGTATGTGTGAATGCGCACACTCAGAATTGACTTAACGTTAAATCAGTCATAATCCCTGACACATCTTGCAAAAGACTCCATACAAATGTCTATAGGTGATTTAGCGCTGCATCACAGATCACCCACTAAAAAGACTTTCTAGAAAATTGAACATCACCAATTAGTGCAAGGAAAGAAAAACTTCCGGACTTTTAGTTAGGAGAAAGCTTTTGATAAGGAATTACCACGAAATTACACTCATCACTCCTCAGCTTCAAGTATAGCCCATAGTCTCCTAATCTATCTAACATTACTCTTTTAGACATTCTTACTTTTAAGAACTCAAATAAGAAAGTGTGTGGTAGGCACTTCCATGTTTCTTCGAGTTCATAGCATTAATCATGCCAAAATAGTAGGAATAGTTGAATTAACTCCGCATAATGTGTTAAACATTTTAAGAATTTCTCAAATTGGTTATCAACGTAGCCATTACTTATACTGCCATGATAGTCTTTGATCTGATAGAACAGGATGTATTACAGTAGAGAGCGACCCTTAACAGTCCGTGAGAGGACGGCTATGTTTAATATCTATGTTTCGTGCAACTTCTTTCAGTTTTATTAATAACTTCATACTCACTTCATATAGCTCCACTAGAAGTCTATAACTCATTCACATCTCACTCTAATTTTATTGACTCTATCCACTAACAACCATATAGACCTTAATATTCATTATAATCATTCCTATTTGCTAAGCTTACTACTTTTCTAAGGTGGTAACCTCAACTTTTAATGTCTTTATATACTAGAGCAAACAGCAATCCTTGACTTACTCGAGTATTATTACTGTTCAATTAGCTACAAGCTTGAATCCAACCTTTGTACTGATTCCTAAAGGTTAAATGTCAAGTACTTTGTTCAAATCGTGTTAGCAAGTTTTTCAATAGCCAATTCCCATGTAGGTTTAGTCTCATGTTTGGTCGTTTTGCTGGTACAACCAGTACGAAGCATTTCATTAATTACCCTTTAGGGGGAAGGTCCTCCCCTTCATTGGCACGCGTGGGCAGCTACCATATTTTGCCTCGGTTCTCGTAGCAAGTGATTAGTATCCTTATCTAATGTATCTGATTTCCCTTTTGAATCTTCGCGATAAAAAGTTAGGGTGATTCTCCTCCAGGATTATACATGTACTAGGCAACTGTTATTGGAGGTCCATTTTTTATTGGAGTGAGCGATTATAATTAGAAATGCAACTGACCGTTCAAATTAGTTCACTAACACCATTAAATGTGCGAGCTCTCCACAGGCCAAGTTTACTCACGCCATTGATTCAAATTGCGTACTCACTCTTAAGCACTTGAGGAGCCCCTAAACAGTATTCATTTTACTGAAATTTACTAAGTTATCAACTTATAGCTAATGCATAACATGTTACTGGTCCTCCCTTGTATACATCTCAACATATCATACATTTACCTCTAGCATGTAAGCTCTTTTGCTAGACGTTCTGTAACTATTGTTACTGTCGGTAGATAATCGAAACAAACCAGATTTAATATATACCACAGCCTATTGAATCCGTCTTTGGTGTCTCATTAAGTCTGGAATCTATTAACTTCGCTACACCCATTGACAGTTGCTGCGGTCGCTTTTGCCCATTAAAGCATGAAACCACCGCGCACTAGTCCGCCTCAAGCCTAGCATCAAATAGTGATCTAATTGTGGATAACGAGAATTGGAGCATTTAACACCTAGATGAGTAATGCAACAAAAGTGTCTGACTGCTATGGTAGAGCAGCAAATGCTATGTATACCTGATGTGGAACACGGATTGAACTTGTAATCCTTTAAATCTTTCTCCCATGCCTCATATAAGTGATTCTGCCATCAGATTGAATAAAAATTAGTAAATATCATATCTTAATTTTAGCAGATAACATGTTTAAGCCAATGTGTCTAGTGAAAGACAGCTTATATAATATAGAACTAATCTGAGACCTAAACGCGATTCCAAAGATAGGTAAAAGAATTAAGCCAACCAGTTGAGAGAAATTCATTGACCATTTTATCTTTATCTTTTCGGTGAGAAGTAACCATGGATGCCAAAAGTAACTTAATTCTAATAGTTCAAGTGCATTAACGCTCCAGATTAAGTTTTTATACTCCATGATTCCTATCCATTTTCAAGAAATAGCTAAATGTCATTAAGATCTTCACTAGGTAAAACACTAAGCATTATCTTCGCTGGCTGTTGTTTGAGTTGGAACAAATTAATAAAGCAGGTTAAGCTCCGACAAATATTATCAGGCTATTTACACATCAAGTCTTACACCAGAACTTCGATACCTTAGAATTTAAGTTGTCCTACACTCCCAAGGTCCATCTTTTGGCATCTTTGACGTAGTAGCATTCACGCTCAATAAATATCGCGAATTGTGAGAGCTCATTCTCCTCCGACCCTCTCGAATCGACGATAATCGCTCAGTCAACATTACGATCCAAAGAGCTCCGAGCAATCTCAAGACTCTTAAGCTCAATATGCGTGGTCTGTTCTACGTCTTTACACTCTTACTTTTATCGTATATGTACCTTATGTAGGAGAGCTGATCCTCAAGGTCGTCCCACATTCTTCTGTATTAGAGCTCATAAACTAAACAGGATACTAGTAGGCGCCCTGCCATTAACCATACTTTAGCTTTTTAAAATAATACAATATTAAGTCAAGTATAATCTGATACTAAATTACTTTGCAGTGAATATATACCATATCTTATTAATGAAAAATAAATAGACATTATTGTAATAATATTATAGACATAGTGTGACTTAGAAAACACACTAACTACTTAACCGAATGACTGTCAATAGAAAATTACAGTTAAATAATAATTGTATGCACATAAGCCCCAAGCACAAACTGATCTTACTGAAGCACCAAATCTACTTATTAGCTAATACTCTAATATTTATCTACAAAATCCTTACAGTTCTACAGTTATATATCGAACTATCAACATTAGTGAACACTCTTACGTCAACCTATTATTCTGCAACGTCATATACATAAATTTTTAACTTTTTGTAGAATGCCTCTAATTGCGAACGACGCACTTACGCCCAAAAACTTGGATCGTGATCTTCTATTTCTAAATCTACCGCAAGTGTTACAAACGTCACATATGAAGAACTAATCAGGAGGTGAGCAATGGGTCATCAATCTATGTCAACAGGTAGTAAGCGGCTAATCTACATACCAAATTAATAAAATGTTGCTGTCCTATATAAATACTCTATTTGGTTAAACATACATAAACACAAACTTGGGGATAAATTATATAATAGTAAACAAGCTAATAACATCGGTTAAAAGTTGCTAAACACAGAGTAACATGTGAGTATATGCACAACCTTTCTCTAGTTGTCTCAGATCCGTTTTCACAATTGATCTTATTGCACATAATTCAACTTCTGCTCTTGCATTCGATGAAACTTTCAAGAAATTAATTGTAGAGCGGTCTCTTGTCGAATACTATCCCATGATTTTGCAAATTATACTCATGTCTCATCGAATCCTATCACCTAAACTAATGATGATTATAAGTCAGCACCCTTACAACTCAGGTAGAAAGTAGTCGGTTTTTGTTATCATGCAAGTCTTGGTTCTCATAGCCTATGCCAAGTTAATTCCCAAATGTACGATCATACTATCACTGTTGTTATTTTGCATAATAACTATGTACTAATTAACACCTCAACACTGCATAAGAACAGGAATTCAATTAAAAAAACCACCCCAAGTTAGAACAGGATTAATAAATACCTCATTCCCTTCCTATAATATTTTGCATACCTAACTTAGACGTACTATTTAGTCCATTCCCTGAACGAGACTAATATTTTCTATACTTTTCACACTCCCGCTATATACATATTTTTACTATACTCTTAATACATATACCATTCATAGTCTATGACCAGAATTAAGTTATAACGAAACTATAGATTAAACTAAGATCTATGATGACACAAGTCTAGACAATCAATAATTAATATAGATTGCAAACCTCCAAAATCAAATTAAACAATGTCAGAACATAATCTTAAATATCTCCAATTAGAATAAATGCAACAGTCTAAATACTTTAAGCCAAGTGAAGTAATTTTACATAAAGATTTAAAATGTATGGTTAAAACACACTTCCATACAAATATTAGCGTTGAGTCCCACTTAAGAACATACAGTGACACTATACTATCGCTGTAATCCACATTGAGTAAATTAACAAGTCATGAAAATATTCAATATTTACCAACACCAATAATTACAAGTCTAACTAATATAAAATTAATAAATATTAGGAAAGGAACAAAAATCTTACAAAACAACATCTATAAAATAGAAGCCCAGTTACCATATCACGAAAATACATCACACTACTCCCATTTAAACACTATCTTTGACGATAATAGCTCGTTCCCGACCTAACTGTTTCTGTGACAGCGCAACCTAATTAGTTATCAATTCAAACCAAACGTCCCCTGGGAATATGTCAGCTACTAAACACTATAGTGCCCACTCTGTAGATAATATGGAAAACTCCAGCTCCTCAAGATGTCATATCCCCCAATCTTAAATCTTCGCATAACGGCAGGATCCAGTACTCGATACTCATCAATACTATAATGTAAACTAATAACTCCACACTATCTAAAGTCATTAACACGCAAATATAACAAAAATTATATCTCCTTGATTCTCTCAGTTTTGTTCGTATGTGACCTTATTCCGTTTTCCATCTGTGTGATTAAGCTCTTCCGTCCTTCAGCCAATGACCTTGTGACAAGTCAGATGCTTAGTTGTTAATCTTTATCTTCTTGTTTTCCTTGTATGCTACTCCAACTTTAATGATTCGTTATAAATATAAAAATTACGTATACGACCGGCATCATAAAGTATGAATCGATTAATATACATAAAAAGAAGATTTGATAGTAATACATGAAAAAACAAAATAGTCCTCCCAGAAATGATATCATAATACACCTTATCTACCTTGTTTTCCACGACTTCACCGTTCAACTTCACCAATAATTTATCAGCTATCACATGAAGTTCACTTCACAAATAAATAGCCCAAGCAAGTAAGATACTTAAAATACATCCAAAATAAAAACATTATATAACACAATTCCTATCGAGCTTTAAAATTAATTTAGTCAATGAATAATCATTGAATATGAGACAATATTGTAGGTACAAATAGTACCTATTATCTAATAAGTCAGTGTCGTATCGACAATGATATCTGCGCAACAATAATAACTGAGTAGATATAGGTATCCCCCTCTAAATAGACGCTACAGGACATAGTGGGCGCAAATTAGCCACAACTATCACCTCTCATACCCTTGTCCTACCAAGAAATGTCATAGACCTTTGAGGATAGAAGAGTTGTCATCAGTTTTTACTAACCCAGGCCCATGGAGAAGTCCCTTCGAACACTTCCCTCCTACTAATAGACCAAACTCTATTATGCCATGATTCTTATAAACTGCTACCACCCTCTTCATTCCCATTGGCGAACCCCACAAGAATGCGCAATTACGTTAGCATTCACAAAATCAGCCAGACACTTATGTACCAGGGTCTTATGACCGATCTTCCTATTCTACTAACTATCGGTGAACCACAAGTACCATACTGAAAACAAACACCACTAACTAGAAGCGATATAGCTCATCGAATCATGCTATATAATCGAAGAATTGCCAAAATGTCTAACAATCCCAACAATAAACGTCCTAACAGGTCCCCTTTAAATTCGACCATGTCCACACCAGACGCGTGAGCAGATCGTAACATATGCCTCACGAAACCTAGTCAGGCTACTGCCGGAAGTGTAATGACTTGCTGTGATAACTAGCCCGTTATAGATCACGCCTCAATAGCTATTTCGCAAAGTCTCTTACATACAGCTTCTGAAGCGAAATCACTTAAACATTACCTTTAGTGACATCTACCAGTGAAATAGCAGAAGCAATACTCGTAACTACCAATTGTCACTTATCTAAGAATGATACTAAAAATTACTCACTTCGATCCTGTAAAAAAAGTCTTAGTTGAACAATTAAATTCTTTAATTTAGGCTACAAAATCTCACCTACGAAGTTATCACAAAAGACTATTCATGGGATTAAAAGTTTGCAAACTGATTGTTTCCGCTTATTATCCTCTTTTAGAACAATCACGTCTCATATAAGGTTGCTCTCTTCACTATCTTTCATAAACAATAGAAAACCCGTCTAATGTTTATGTTAGCATGATTTGGATAAGCTGTATGTACAAGGAAAAAGTATTTCAAAACCATGCTTCCCTGCTCTCTTAAGATTCTGGTCAATGTAAAATGCTTGATCTACCTATGTAAAACCCAACTCTTAATAAGCTGCATGCCTGAAGCTTAAGATGTTGTTACCATATGACCTGCAGTTGTCATATGATGGGTCTTCTGAGAATTATTATGACCCCTCCTCCCAAGTTGACTATCAAAGTAATTATCAATCTGAATCGGAGTCATCTATGTCAAACTTAGAGCTTACTCTTTTGAACTTTATGAAGAGTCAAAATGAGCGGGATGAGAAAATAAAGACCGAATAGAGCAATTAGTTGAGGACACTAAAATTTTACAAACTCTTTACAACAAGTGGTACATGATTCTTTGATGTATGGTGATGATGATGGTTTAAGATTTGAYGGAGAAATTCGTCAAGTAAGAGGAGACTTATAATSCTGAAATTGAGAATCTAAATGAATGTGAGGGAGTAAGTTGTTAGATTGAAGAGTCCATTATGAAAGAAGTTTATGAGGTTGAGAGTGGGAAAGTTAGCGAGTCTTTAGTACCCAAGACGTTGGTTTTTGAGTCTCATGCCCCTTTCTCAAGAAAACTTGACCTTAATCCTTCTTCTTTACCCCTACATCTCCCAACTTTTCTCTCTTCTCAACCATTATTCCATGATGATTTTGTGAACAAGGATACTCATTTGGATGTAGTTGATGTAAATATGTCTTTTATTATTCCAGATGAGTTAAATAAGTAATTTTTCTTCTTATTTATCTTTTTCTTTTGAGTCTTGTTTTTCTTTTTGTAAATATATTAGAGTTTTTGATGTCTTGCATATTCTTATTCTACTAATCTCTTATCTATTATTTTGCTTGTGAGATGCATGCAGATGCRTTTGACAAGCTTCTAAGGGCTTTGATGAGCTATTCTATTGAAGAGATTGGAATCMCTAACAATTTCTCTTCTCTTTTTCTTATTTTGTACTAACTCTTTGCATTGTAGGTTATCTCAACCATGCCTATGGTACATTATTTCCACTCTCATTCTGTTTATTTTATTTTATTTTATTTTATTTTTGCTGCATATAGGAGTTTTAGGAGAGCAACAACATGGATTAGGCTCACGCCTTGTTAGAGACAACCCAACAATATGCTTAGGGGGTGGTGCATTCCATTCACGTACCTCCTACCATCCCACACGGAACTTATCTGTGTGAAGTTGATAATAAACTTC